>CAWUFW010003837.1:290825-593325 GCA_963921515.1 Calotriton arnoldi | reverse complement strand
CCCAGGGTGCGGGAGCCCCCGTCCTGCAAGCCAGCCGAGGGTCCGGGCGCTGGGGACGGGGGGTCCACCGGGGCATGGGGAGGCTCTCCCCGGCCTGGCTGCTTTCAGAAGCAGGGACCGGGCCGGGGAGCAGGGGTGGCTGGCTTTATCCGCTACGCTGGCGGAGCGCAGTTTTCTGCCCACCCCTAATTAGCACCTTGTGGTGCTGAAAAACACTGCTCAGAACAACTGATGCTCTTAAAAGGTTCAACATGCAGTTCAGAAGGCTCTCAGCTGATCTTTAAAAAAGGCTATTTTGGGAAAACAGGCTCTGTGAGCTCTTTATGATGCAGAATTATTGACACTAGATAAAAGAGTTAACTGGGAGAGCTTGGAAGGATTTTGGCTTTGCCGCTAGTTCCATGTTACAGGTATTAAAATTGGAACTTGGCTTCCTATCTTGGAATGTGATGGCTCAGTCTCATGCCTTAAGGGTTCTCTACACATTGTTTAGGAGAGATGTCAATGCCAAGCATTAGTCACGTGCTAGAGAGATGCATTTAAATGGGAGGATGCCAACTCATGTATAAAAATATGTATTGCAACCACCTCAGTCCTAAGGGACCAACAATCTTCAATATGAAAGCTCACTATCTCTTGCTAAAATTAAAAGAGTTTTGAATTAAAGGGTTTTTTGAAGCAGCCAAACTACTGATAGAGCCTACCTGAGCATTAGGAAGTATGTGTCACACTCTTTTGAAGTATTGGGAATTCAAATATTACGAGCTAGAATGGGGAGCGATACAGTCTGGCGAATAAAAGGTCTCAGGCCAAAATTATAGAAAATTATTACTATTATGTATGTGCAATGAATGTTAAATACAGCATAACCCATCTTTATGGAGGAGACAAAACAAATCCTTCGACCTATTTTTGGAAGATATCAAGTATGAGATCATTTCGAAGTCTTAACCAATTTATTTAAAATGTCAAAGTTAGATATTGGAGTTACCTAGGCACGATACATAAGGTCGCTACAGAGAACTTTTGTTGCTTAATATTGTTTGTGAAGTACTTGTATGTTCATTTGTTTTTTTAGCCTGCTAGACCATCTTGCAAGAGACAAGGGAACTTTTGCACCAATGCCAGGAGTGACTAAGGACCAATACCATACAAACCTTGGGACACTTTATTCCAAATAAAAAGTGTCGTCATTGACATAGCCCTTGGGAACAAATTAACGTATCCTAAAAATGAATATTACGTAATGCTAGGGTCTAAAAAGTTGTATAAGTTTGATAAGCACTAGGTGTTGAATGTGCTTTATTGAATTTATTTTTAAGCCAAAGGGAATTTATCAAGCTTTTTTTTAGATTAAGGGTAAATATTTTTAGTTCACTGTATAGAACATGGCAACTTGAATTGTTTATATTTATTGTGTTAAATTTCTATGAGATTATATCTTGGAAATACATTTTAAATCTGAATGTTTGGAGAATACGAAGACTTACCTGTCCAAGATGGTGAATGGTAGTACTTCCAAGCCATGTGAGGAAGAGACAGTATTTAACCCGGCACAAATGAAAACACATTGCCTAGCAACTGTGCCTTTTGTTGGATTGCTTCACTCTAGTGCCAGTTTGCACCAGCCCTCCCTCTATTTGCACCTTTATTGTTTTGGTTGATCCCTTCAGTTCCTCTCCGATAATATCCTGCTTAACCTCTGCCTGTTTGCTTGCCTAGCATATTCCAGTAATGATCTGTCCAGCTGCAGGGAATAATGGACTCCAATGTGGCGTTATCCATTTTAGCAATGATAAGGTCCAATGTCTCACCCTTGTTGTGAGTAGGGCTGTCACAGATTTGGGTCAACTCGTGTTCTGATAGAAAGGATTTAAAGCTCTTCACTGCATGGTTGTTCAGGTCATTCCAGTGGAGGTTGTCAGAGAGAAAGATCTGGGTCACTTGAGGGTCATCGTTGGTTGTGATGACTTCCATGATTTCTTCAATGAACGACAAATTTTCTCCAGGAGGGGGGTAGAACGCATGCAGGTTACAAATGAGACTGTTGTTGCTAGTGATGTTGATGCAAAGATATTCACAGGTAGGCAGGGTGGCAGTTTCTGACTAAATCACAGAGAAGGTATTGCAGTAGATGCAGGCTATTCCCCCACCAGGTATCTTAGCTCTATCTAGTCGAATGATGCAGTGACTAGAGGGGACTAGTAAGTCTAAAATAGAAGTAGATGAGTTGTTTAACCAAGGTTCTGTGAGGGTAACGATATCGAACTCATGTGTGAGGATGAGGTCATAAATATCTGCAGTTGAGGAGCATACATTTCAGTTGGTTATTGGTGTAGACAGAGGCAGACCGAGAGATGTTAATAAGCTTGAGATTGTCATTGTTCACAGCTCTGTGGTTGTGAGTAGGTTCTCTGTAAGGATTAACCTGAATGGTTTGGATTTAACCCCCTCGTGGCCTTAATGGTATTTTTCATGTGGGAGTAAGAGAGGAGGAAGTCATGGATGTCACTGTCAGATAGACCATCATTCAATCTCATGGGACGAGAGGAGGCATTGGGATGGGTATTGTTTTTGAGCTAAAATGAGAAGTGTGATGGACATGGGAAGGCAGCATGCTTGTTTGGGAGCTGGTCCTATCCATCATGGCACTATTGGGCCTACGAGTGAGCAGGAGCTCTGTGGTGATGGATGTAAGTCTCTGGAGTTTATCCTTGAGATGGAGCAGGCTAAGTGAAATCTCATCAAGACACGACTCCCAAGAGACATGGTGAACGGTAGTTATAGGTTGGGGGGTGAGGCCCGGTTGAGAGGAGAGGCCACTTGAGAAGCCATTATTGGAGGCCTGGGTTATTTGTGGGTCAGGGAGGTCCTGCAGAGGGACTGACTGAGTGAAGATGGGAGTATGAGGAAGGGGAGGGGGTATTATGTGCAGTGTGGGGGCCCTGGGAGGCATGAGGTTAGTCATGTTAGGGGATATTGATTCAGACATGGAAAGCCTCCGGGCACAGGGGGAAGCTGTTAGAGCACCTGGGAGAACCTCGCTGGAGAGTTTGGCGTACGGGAGAAAGAGCGAATGGGAAGGAAAGGGTCCAGGGTTGAGGGGATCTATGCTTGCCATAATAGGGGCAGGGAGAGCGTGTGCATTGAGTTGGCAAGTTATGGATTGATTCTCAAGCCCAGCCAGATATGAGGACTCTAGAGAGGATAGGGCAGAAGAGAAGGTGGGGTAGCAAGCGCGGGCGATGGGGAGTGGGCTGAGTAATATTGGTGTAAATTTGGGCGTTAAAGGGGTTGCGAGAGCATCTCCAGGGGAGCTAGGGTGACTTTGGATGGGATGTGAATTCTTATTGTTCACCGCCATATATATATACTTGCCCGGATATCTGATGTAGTTTACATGATGAATTAAGTTGCATTTTTAA
Organism: Calotriton arnoldi; assembly: GCA_963921515.1. Classification (NCBI taxonomy): domain Eukaryota; kingdom Metazoa; phylum Chordata; class Amphibia; order Caudata; family Salamandridae; genus Calotriton; species Calotriton arnoldi. The sequence continues at coordinate 589,900 of CAWUFW010003837.1, read as the reverse complement.
TGTTAATGAGATATACACGGGATGAAAGCAAATTGATTACTAGGACTTTGAACCAATGCATGCAACGTGCACTTGCCCATAATTGTGATGGTATTGCCATTTACTTATAAGGTTGCTTTGCAATATGAGGAGGACATGGTAAAGATTTTGCTTAATGTGATGCACTTTAAATAGGCCTGTGCAATATCCTTGTACTCAATAACAATAATAAGTTTTCTGTTTGGGATATGACATTTCCTTTTGATATGAGTCAATGATTATAATTTAATGAATTTAACTGTGGTCCAAAATGCCAGAATAATGTTCTGTTAATTGTTGTCAGGAGTCTTTCTTCAATGTCAACCTGACTCCAGAAAATAAAGGGCGGTCATCGATGCAACAAAAAAAAGCATGTGATCAAGGTCACTGAGACGGCCGAAACGCGTCATGGCTGCCGAAAAATAAAGCAACAAAATCCGCATTGGAGTCGGTTCTGTTTTGTTTGGTAATTGACGAAATATATACCTCCACACGCCTGCCTTTAAATAATAACGGTGAGGCGTTTCAGCAGCCGTGGCTGCCTTTATCAAACCAATTGCTGTTGCCATCTTTTTTCATTTGATATTCATGTTCCCGGGCCTTCCACATGACATAGTGCAACACCATTTAAAGTGACATGTGCATTTCGCCTCCTTATATTGTATCTATTCCAATTCATTCCGATGTAAACAACTTTGACACACATATTGTTTTAAAATGAATATGTCACATAACAGGTGGCAAAAAAACCTGGAATTGTCACACATAGATTTCTTAACTGGCTAGTGATGGTGCCTACAGTGTATCCTCATCATTACATGTTGCTAATCCCGGGCAAGTGCCCATTGAATCCCACTCTTAGCAGAACTAGTGTTCTTTAGTGGTTATACCATCTCCAGTATGTTGCACCTGTTAATCATTTAAATATTTCTCACATATGTCATGTCAAATTTTAACTCAGGGCAACAAATGCAAATAAATTCCAATGATCACATTTATAAAAAAATTAAAAGTAATGTGTAACCCTGTGAAAGCATTTACCTATAATGTGTTCATCATGGTCTGGATTGTTCTGGGAAATAGAGTTATATCAATATCAAATACATAAAACCTACTTATATAAATTACTTATATAAATTATCACTGGGGGCTATTTTCAGACAATTGTGGGACATCATTAATTCTAACTTTGACTATTAAGCAACCAAACTTCACTATCTTACAGATGAATATATAGGTCTTCCTCAGTATTGAGGCCCTGAGGCATTTTCGTGTTAAATCTCAAGATATATCTTGATTCTATTTGCCTCAGAAACCTCTCTCTGTTGCCTCCTCTGGGTCTTGCCAACACTTGATCCAACACAAAGTATTCTAAATTGCTGACATCACTATTATGGACCTGCTCAAAGTGTCTAGCAACAGGATACGATTGGTCCTTGTGCTTAATAACATGAATATGCTGCAGGATACGTTGGTGTACTTTTAAGATGGTGCTTCCTATATAGAGCTTGTGACAGGTGCATCTCAACGCATAGATGGCATAGGCATTTCTGCAGGTCAGTGGTTTTAGGATCTGCCATTTTGTATCTGCAAATGGCAGAGATACCTCAGTTGTATTTACCCCAAACTTACATGTCTTGCATTTCTGACAACGCCGGAAACCTTTGCTTCCCCTGAGCCAACCCTGTGGCTGTTTCGTTCCGGGAGTGTTATTTACCAAATCATTCCTCATAGATCTAGCCTTCCGGAAAGTTAATAAAGGTCTTTTCTGGATTCTGGGGCCTAATATGTGGTCACTACAGATCAAGTGCCAATGCTTTTGAAAAATGGCACTAATCTCTTGGTGTTGATTACTGTATCCTGTTATGAATCTTATGGGTTGCCCTGAGTCAGTCTATTTTTGTGTGTGTTTTTCTTCTGTGAAAATGAGCTTTTCTCTGGGACTCTGATTGGCTCTGGCTCTTGCTGAGTCTAACGTTGTTTTGCTATACCCTCTTTTCAAGAACCTCTCTGTTAGTTCTATTTGTGCAGTTTTTAGTTGTTCTTCCTCACTGCAGTTTCTCCGCATCCGGAGATTCTCTGCAAAGGGTATGCTGTTCTTCAACTTCGCTGGGTGAAAATTACGGTTATGTAGCACTGTGTTTCCGGCCGTCGTTTTCCTAAATGTCTTAGTTTGCAGAGTCTCATCCACCACATAGATAGTCAGATCGAGGAACTCAACCTCTTTCTCACTTATGTATGAGGTAAAATTGAGGTTAAGCTCATTGTCATTCAATTTCTCCACAAAACTCATGGCAGAGACCTTGTCTCCCCGCCATATGATGAACAGATCGTCTATATAGCGCGACCATAGGATCACATTTTCAGACAGTTCAGTGGCAAATTTCTTCGCGAGCACCTGCTCTTCCCACCAGCCCATATGCAAATTCACCGCCATATATATAGTTTTAGCATTAGAAGTGTATTATTTTTATACACTTAAGGGTTTTATGAATTAGTTTTTACACCACACGAAAATATTATAGCGTTAAGGTACTCGTACTCATACCTTAACGCTATTGCTGACGCATTACCACTACTGTAATGGCTATATATGACTTTTAGATTTACCTATGTTAATATAGCGCAGTGGCAAATATATAAGTACATACTTTGCATTATACAGTAACATTGTTTATAATGACCCTTTGAACCTGTAAGGGTTTATTCTGTATTCACTTTGATTTTCTTACCATGCTAAAATGGCCCCCGCTTTTACTGCCGACTACCACAGACTCTTATGTGGAGTCCATCATTTGTGTTTACATGCGGCTATGTATTGCTTCCTAACTTTATTGCTCACTGTGTGAACAAGACAGCTTGGCTGTCGAAACGCGTTACCAAGAATAAACTGTTTCTGGCAAACTCCTGAGAGTGCGTTATACTTGCAAAAGTTTGTGTGGATATATATATATATATATATATATCTCACAAATTCCACTGTCGATCGACAAAAGATGCTCAAGCCCAATTCCATTCAACGTAAGATTTTTAATTCAGCATATGGCAAGCAAACGCCCGACGCGTTTCGGTGCACCCGCACCTTGGTCACGGGTCACGGAGTGTTTATTGCAATCAATTACATATAGTGCACTTAAACAAAATAAACGCAGAAGGCAATTGAATGATAAGGAAAGTTACTCAATCACTAACAGAAAATGTTATGACAGTAGCAATGAATCATATAGAGTCAAATTGATCAAATGGAGAAATGACAAGTTACTAACAGAGGACGAATACAAATATCTTTAATGTGAATACCCTAAACTGGCCACAATGTATTTATTGCCCAAAATACATAAAAATAATCAGAACCCACCAGGGCGTTCAATTGTGTCATCTATAGGAAGTACTTATGAGAACACTTCCAAATACATAGATTAATTTTTGCGTCCATATGTACAAGCTCTTCCATCATATGTCCAAGATACGGGGGATTTTCTCAGATTAATAGAGAATGTAACCTGGGATACTGACATTTTGTTAATGACCCTTGACGTGAACAGTTTATATACATGTATACCACATAACATGGGTATGGAGGCCAGTCGCCACTATCTGAACAAACGTGATTTATCCTACTTCATGCATACTAAGATGCTCTTAGCCATGATGTACACATGTCTGTCGAATAACTACTTCCTGTTTGATCATGTGATCTATTGCCAAGCCCAGGGGACGGCGATGGGAACCTGCTTCGCCCCCAGCTATGCGGGGTTGTACCTAGCCACGTGTTATGGACTGATGAGAATGTTGCGGAAAATCATTCCCCTCCTCCCCTTCCAGGCGAGAAGAATTATGGTACAGGCCCTTATTCCTTCTCGCCTTGATTATGGGAACGCCCTATATCTCGGTGCTCCTCAATTCACCATTCACAAACTGCAAGTAACTCAGAACTGTGCTGCCCGCCTGCTTCTCCAGATTCCGCGGTGGCAATCTGCTAAACCAGCATTGAGGAGTCTCCACTGGCTCCCTATTCCGGTTAGGATACAGTTTAAAGCTATGTGCCTAGTTCATAGAGCCATCCGGAAGACTGGTCCGGCTATTATCCACTCCTTGGTCACTCCCTATCTCCCTCACAGAACCCTGCGATCCAGCTCCTTATGCTTGGCCGCCCCCAAGAAAATTCGAAGATCCAGGTGGGGTGGACGCTCCTTTTCGTTTAATGCTGCAAAGATCTGGAACACTCTTCCTCCCACCTTACGTAAGGACAACAACCTCTTGGCCTTCCGGAAGCTCTTAAAAACCTGCCTCTTTAAGACAGTCCCTTAACATCACGGCTTCTGTTTTCCTCTACTCATCTATCAAACAGCGCTGGGAGGCCTCAGGGTAGCCATGCGCTATACAAGTACAATTTCATTCATTCATTCAGGTGGCTAGTAACATCACAGCCTTCGGCAAACACGTCGTCCTCTGGGCTAGGTAAATAGATGATGTTTTTTGTATTTGGAGGGGGACCAAGGAGGAAGCCATACAGTTTGTTGATACATTGAATGAGAATCAATGCAATTTAAAATTTACCAGTACTCTACATGAGGAAACAATAGAATTTCTTGATGTGGAAGTCAAAGTAAATAACAACAAACTAGAAAGCATATTGTTTCGGAAAGCTACAGCTGGGAACAGTCTGTTACATGCCAAGAGTTGTCACCCAAAAAATTTGATAAATAGTATACCGTACGGCAAGCTTCTCAGAGCCAAAAGAAACTGTAGCTCTGAAGCAGCATTCAAGGAAGAAATGTTAACTATGAAGACAAGATTTATCCAGAGAGGTTACTCAGAAAAAGTCATAAAACAGGCATGTGAAAGAGTGATGACAGTTAAAAGAGCTGACACATTAAAAATAATAAACAAAGAATTGGCTGAGAAATAATAAACAAAGAATTGGCTGAGGAGGAACCCATTAGGTTTATAACGGCCTACAGTAATCAATCATGGGAAGTGAGGAAATGCCTTAAGAAATAGTGGCATGTTTTTAATACAGATGAGACCTTGAAAAAATACGTAGGTGTTCATCCCAAAATCACGTTCAGGAAATGCATTGCTTTGAATGATATATTATGTAGCAGCACATTACCAACAGAAAAAGTTTTGAATCCAATACAAGGATTTTTTGTATGCAGTTCATGTAAAGCGTGTAGAACAAGTGCTAACCGCAAAGAAATGAAATTATCCCAAGATCAAAAACCTTTCTTCATCACAAAACACCTTACATGCAAATCAGATTACTGTGTGTACGCACTAAGTTGCCCCTGCTCACTGATATACATTGGTAGCACTGTCCATCAGGTCAAAAAACGCATTTTGGTACATATGAGGGCTATCACCAATGAAGATAAGCAATATCCTGTTGCAAGGCACTTTAAGGAGTTTCACAATAAGAACAGTGGTCTCCTACAGTTTTGTGCCTTAGATCGAATTCCTGTAACAGAAAGAGGAGGCAACAGAGTGAGGGAACTTAGACGTTTGGAGTCTAGAATGATTATAAAATTTGGCACTGTACATCCGATGGGACTGAATAAAGATGAAGAATTGTCGGTTTATCTAGGATGAGAGTAATACTTGCAGTAGATTTATGTCCATTTCCAAGTAAAATCATATCTATCGTATGCTATGTTTGTTTTTAATGATTACAGAATTTTTATTGATTGCACTGTTTTATGTTTTGTTGTAGGAGACGAAGATATCGCTTGCTTTGTAGAGGAATACAAGAGAGCTACAAATATCTAATGAATTAAGATGGACACTGAATATTGAATGTTGAATATGAAAAATGTATTGATCTGTTATGAATTTAGGCCCACAGGGGCGCAATGTTTGCCATTAACTGGATGCTTTGAAACGTGATATTTTCTAGGGAGTGCTGGTCATGATTGTAAAGAGCACTGGCCCACTGGGGGGAATTGTGGTTTGTTGAAGCTGATGAATTAATCAGTCACAGATTACCAGGAGACTTGGCAGCATAGCTTGATTTATTTTTCAATACCGAATCATGGGTAACTCTATTTTATTCAGTATGGATGTAAACTCTGTTTAAAAGGTGAAACCGCAATGAAGGTCACCGTTTCAAAATGGATGCCAGTTTTCCTTCCTGTAATGAAGCATTTGGGATACGTATTCCTACGTTTATTTTGTTTAAGTGCACTATATGTAATTGACTGCAACAAACAGTCCGTGACCCGTTACCAAGGTGTGGCTGCACCGAAACGCGTCGGATGTTTGCTTGCCATTTGCTGAATTAAAAATGTTACGTTGAATGGAATTGGGCTTGAGCATCTTTTGTCGATCGACAGTAGAATTTGTGATATTTACAGAGGTTCACGCCCTCGCTCAAGCCCGCCGCCATTGGAGGCAGAGAGACCCGCGAACTGTGTTGGTTTAAATTATCCTTTTGGAGAAACTCTCTGCCCGCACCCGTGGATTGGCTGTACTTACAAACTACGGACATCGTAGGAGACCCATAATCACCCGCTGAAGCTGCGGAACCATTTCGCGGTCGGAGGACTGCTTGGGATCAGCGGTGAACGCAGGAGGTCAGTGGTTTTCGTTTTGTTGTCCCTTACGAGTGTATTCAGCAACCGGGTAGCTGGCGGAACCAGGTCGGTGGATTTATCTACTGCAGCTGAGGAACTACGTATACGGCTTGTAACATTGAGCCTGGGGATCTTTACATCATCCCTTTAAGAACTCTAAGCATGAATTCGGCAAGCCGGGAGGCTACGAGAAGGGAAGCAGCAGAACTGCTGTTTGTACCCATCAATAAAAACACAATGGAAGTAGACAGATTGGGCAATATTACAAACTCAGACTCTCTAAGTAAGAAAGAACTGTGGGATAAATTGTGGAAATGTGCGAAATTGGAGCAAGCCAAGTGGTGGGAGGCCACCGCTCTTCAGAAATATGTGGACTGCGAGCGTGTGCCAAGAGGATTACGTATTTTTATAACCCCCACATTCAACGATCCGGATCCAGAACTAATCGAAGAGTGGGCCATAAATAATCACCAATGCTCAACAGTTATGCTGAAACTATTGATAAAATACGCATTGAAAGACACAGCCAGACTGGCAGTTGAAATTGATGAATTAACCACTCAATTGAAAAGCAAATATTCAGAAAGTGAATTTGAGATAGAAATGAAAAAATTAACCTTGAGATTAGAAATAGCAGAAAATGAGATGAAAGCTAAGAAACAAAGAAAGTTCCACAGGGACCAATTAGATTATGAATTGGGCCAAAGTTTTACGTTTGGACGCAAATTTGATCATCTGAGGGAAACTAATCTGACAAGAGTGGAGAACATTGAGCAACAAAAACGGGTGGAATTGGAGGTTACATTGGATGCAAGTGTGGCACAGGCCACCCCAAGCACCAGTACAGTACCTGAATCAACTGAAGGATCAGGGAACACACCCAGCATGCACCCAGATGGGGCAGGAGTAAAATCCAATATTTTAAAGGAGTTCACCTTGATGGCTCTAGGACGACAGGGTGTGGGGAGCCCGGGACCTCAAGAAAAAACAAGTCGAGGTCAAGGTGCCAGAGGAGGAAGCAAAAGAGGCGCAAAGAAACAAGCAGTGCTAGATGCCTTCGTGGGAATGACAACAAGGGGAAAATCGGCCTCAAAATGAAGGACACATGTACAGTGGTAAATTTATCTGATATTGTACTGTCATTTGATCAAATAGAGGTTTTATCATTAGGCCTTACTTTCTGCCCCACTACTAAATTTAATTATACAGAAGGACGTATTGACCCTTTCAAATTTGTTCGAAAATTGAAGCTTAAAAAATGGTTTGAGTCTAAAAGTAAGGAGGTATCACCCATGGTTGAAGCTAATACGAATGTAACTATAGGGGATTTAGACCTTTTACAGACCAGGAGGGCCCTAGAGACGGGGGAGGTTGTTACTTGCAATCCAGTGGATAATTGGGCAGGAGCAAGGTTAATACTTGATTATACCAGTGGCAGCAAGTTTAAGCCTACATCCAAATTTATGCCCCAGTTACACAACGAGGCCATCGAGATTTTTGAGAAAGGGGTAAAAATTGAATTCAGAAAATTGGAAAAGTCTGTCACCTACAAACACAGCAATCTCACCCTTAAACAGCAGAAAGCAGTCAAGGAACTGCAAGAAAACAAACAGATTATCATTAAAAAATCTGATAAGGGTGGGAATGTTGTGGTTTGACCTAGACAGATGTACCTTGATGAGGGCAGAAGGCAATTGAATGATAAGGAAAGTTACACAATCACTAACAGAAAATGTTATGACAGTAGCAATGAATCATATAGAGTCAAATTGATCAAATGAAGAAATGACAAGTTACTAACAGAGGACGAATACAAATATCTTTACTGTGAATACCCTAAACTGGCCACAATGTATTTTTTGCCCAAAATACATAAAAATAATCAGAACCCACCAGGGCGTCCAATTGTGTCATCTATAGGAAGTACTTATGAGAACACTTCCAAGTACATAGATTACTTTTTGCGTCCATATGTACAAGCTCTTTCTTCATATGTCCAGGATACGGGGGATTTTCTCAGATTAATAGAGAATGTAACCTGGGATACTGACATGTTGTTAATGACCCTTGACGTGAACAGTTTATATACATGTATACCACATAACATGGGTATGGAGGCCAGTCGCCACTATCTGAACAAACGTGATTTATCCTACTTCATGCATACTGAGATGCTCTTAGCCATGATGTACACATGTCTGTCGAATAACTACTTCCTGTTTGATCATGTGATCTATTGCCAAGCCCAGGGAACGGCGATGGGAACCTGCTTCGCCCCCAGTTATGCTGGGTTGTACCTAGGCTGGTGGGAGGAGCAGGTGGCTAGTAACATCACAGCCTTCGGCCAACACGTCGTCCTCTGGGCTAGGTACATAGATGATGTTTTTTGTATTTGGAGGGGGACCAAGGAGGAAGCCCTACAGTTTGTTGATACATTGAATGAGAATCAATGCAATTTAAAATTTACCAGTACTGTACATGAGGAAACAATAGAATTTCTTGATGTGGAAGTCAAAGTAAACAACAACAAACTAGAAAGCAGATTGTTTCGGAAAGCTACAGCTGGGAACAGTCTGTTACATGCCAAGAGTTGTCACCCAAAAAATGTGATAAATAGAATACCGTACGGCGAGCTTCTCAGAGCCAAAAGAAACTGTAGCTCTGAAGCAGCATTCAAGGAAGAAATGTTAACTATGAAGACAAGATTTATCCAGAGAGGTTACTCAGAAAAAGTCATAAAACAGGCATGTGAAAGAGTGATGACAGTTAAAAGAGCTGACACATTAAAAACAAAAAACAAAGAATTGGCTGAGGAGGAACACATTAGGTTTATAACGGCCTACAGTAATCAATCATGGGAAGTGAGGAAATGCCTAAAGAAATACTGGCATGTTTTTAATACAGATGAGACCTTGAAAAAATACGTAGGTGTTCATCCCAAAATCACGTTCAGGAAATGCATTGCTTTGAATGATATATTATGTAGCAGCACATTACCAACAGAAAAAGTTTTGAATCCAATACAAGGATTTTTTGTATGCGGTTCATGTAAAGCGTGTAGAACAAGTGCTAACCGCAAAAAAATGAAATTATCCCAAGATCAAAAACCTTTCTTCATCACAAAACACCTTACATGCAAATCAGATTACTGTGTGTACGCACTAAGTTGCCCCTGCTCACTGATATACATTGGTAGCACTGTCCATCAGGTCAAAAAACGCATTTTGGAACGTATGAGGGCTATCACCAATGAAGATAAGCAATATCCTGTTGCAAGGTACTTTAAGGAGTTTCACAATAAGAACAGTGGTCTCCTACAGTTTTGTGCCTTAGATAGAATTCCTGTAACAGAAAGAGGAGGCAACAGAGTGAGGGAACTTAGACGTTTGGAGTCTAGAATGATTATAAAATTTGGCACTGCACATCCGATGGGACTGAATAAAGATGAAGAATTGTCGGTTCATCTATGATGAGAGTAATACTTGCAGTAGATTTATGTCCATTTCCAAGTAAAATCATATCTATCGTATGCCATGTTTGTTTTTAATGATTACAGAATTGTTATTGATTGCACTGTTTTATGTTTTGTTATAGGAGACGAAGATATCAGCTTGCTTTGTGGAGGAATACAAGAGAGCTACAAATATCTAATGAATTAAGATGGACACTGAATATTGAATATTGCATATGAAAAATGTATTGATCTGTTATGAATTTAGGTCCACAGGGGCGCAATGTTTGCCATTAACTGGATGCTTTGAAACGTGATATTGTCTAGGGAGTGCTGGTCACGATTGTAAAGAGCACTGGCCCACTGGGGCGGAATTGTGGTTTGTTGAAGCTGATGAATTAATCAGTCACAGATTACCAGGAGACTTGGCAGCATAGCTTGATTTATTTTTCAATACCGAATCATGGGTAACTCTATTTTATTCAGTATGGATGTAAACTCTGTTTAAAAGGTGAAACCGCAATGAAGGTCACCGTTTCAATATGGATGCCAGTTTTCCTTTCTGTAATGAAGCATTTGGGATATGTAGTCCTACGTTTATTTTGTTTAAGTGCACTATATGTAATTGACTGCACCAAACAGTCCGTGACCCGTGACCAAGGTGCGGCTGCACCGAAATGCGTCGGGCATTTGCTTGCCATATGCTGAATTAAAAATCTTACGTTGAATGGAATTGGGCTTGAGCATCTTTTGTCGATCGACAGTGGAATTTGTGATATTTACGGAGGTTCACGCCCTCGCTCAAGCCCGCCGCCATTGGAGGCAGAGAGACCCGTGAACTGTGTTGGTTTATATATATATATATATATATATATATATATATATATATATATATATATATATACACACATATATACACATGTTTGTTTGTTCTCCGTAGCATTCATCCAGTCTATTCCCAATTGTGGCACTATAACTGCGTTTACCCGAACAGTGCAGCTATTGATGGGTACTATACCCTGCATTCCAACTTAAGTCCCACTGGTCTCCCATTTTCATGTGTTGAGGAGTCCTTACCCTCTGAGGGACGTGATGTCACACTGGGTCACTTGATTACATCCCAACTATACAACTATTTACATGCCATGCGAACCCGTGTTAAGGCAGAGTGATTATAAAATAGGCAATAATTAATCTGACTTTGTTGTTTAAAATGAATAATCATTGTTGCAATTTACGAGCATCGTGTAAATAACTGTACAACACTGTAAATATTTTATTTTTTCTATGTCTAAGCATTCAACACGTGGTGTTCACGTCTGTGTTTGTACCTTTAAAATGGAGGTTTGACCCGGAAGGAGGTCATGTGACAAAGACCACGGACGTGGTCGAAACGCGTCTTTTTCTGCTACTCGAATAAATACCTTATAACTCGAGCAGTGGGCTCGTGGAGATCTTTTCAGTGATTACTCCTCACTTTGTGATATTCTGGCGGCGGCGTACACCTGAGAAGCCCCGACTCGCTAGGAAGGGCGTTATCTTCCAACCAACTTGCATCTGGATTCCTTGCCGTAAAGAACGCCCGCCGGCTACCAGCGGTTCTACGTGGCTGTTAAGTGAAGGATGCTATCGGCACCTTGTGAACGAACGGTGATGGAGACAGGTAGGCGGCCACGGTTTTTTCCCCTATCCTCTTTCCCGCTCGTCAGACTTTGTGATTATACCAGCTACGGCTGCACTTCAATCCCGCCACGCCACTGACAGCCAGAGTTCGCGTCAGCTTCTGCAGCTCAAGACACGTGATCAAGTGAGAAGAAAGGAGTTGTACTTCGCATGCGCAACATCTCGCAATAATGGCAGATGAGTTCCTGAAGGTTAGTGAGGCCTCTGCCAAAGCCCTTTTTAGCAAAAGCAACGTACAGATACATAGATCCAGGAATGCAGCGTCAGACACATCCTCAGTGGGGATCAAACAGAGAGGCAATATTCTGGAACGGTTGAGGCGCAAAGAAATCAGCGGGTAGTGGGAGGCAACCTCCCTACAGAATTATCTGGAAGTAAACCGCATATCGAGGGATCTGAGAATTTTTATCACCCCCAACTCTGGCGATCCCCAAACTGCAAGTTCTTAAGGATTGGATGGAAAACACAACTGCATGCTCCAGAAGGATGTTAGAGATTCTCATAGGAAACGCCTGGGATGAACATAAAGAACTGATGACACGTATACAGGAGCTGATGGAGGAGTTCAAGAGAGAACCAGCCCAAACGGAGACTGGCAAAGTGCTTAAACTAGTAGATGACAAAATTAGAGCCTACGAAAAAGAGGTAGTGGCCAGAAAACAATGAAAATTCCTAAGGGATGAGAGGGATTACGCCACGGGCCGCATTCTGACATTCGCCAGAAAATTTGATAAAGTGAGATCAGAACTGGCGAAGGACAAGACACTTGGAATAATGGAAACCAACAATGAAGGATCAATAACAGACCTCAGGTCTGACCAAGAGTCGGTGGATAGTATCTCATCGGGCACCCAGGAGCAGCAGTCTTTTTTCGAGGAACTTCGCCTCCTACAAAAAATGAAAGAACAATCGAACAGAGATAAGCCAAAAGGAAGAGGACGAGGCAACAGAGACAAATTGGAGACAAAGGGACAGACGAAGTAAGTACAAGAACTGCGGGCATGGGAACACGAGGCTAGACATCCAAGAAAGTATAGTAGCGGACACTACCAAGCAACTAACGGTAATGGACTTGACCGATAGAGTCCTAACAGACGAGGAAGAAAATGTATTAAGACGTGGCCTTTTCATTCTGTCCTGAAACAGGCTTTGATTATGCCCAGACACGTGTTGATCTATACAAAATTGAACATAAACTAAAACTGTACAAAATGCACACTTTATGAAACAGCACAGGGGGGACTGTAGGAATACAACAGGCCCCACCCAGCGATGACATGAGATTGACAATTGAGGACATTTCCACATTACAAGTGATGAATGACCTAGGCCAGCAAGGCCATTTTAGTGGGGCGAGTGAACACATCGATCCATTTGACCCCACCCATGTAGGTGACATCACACAGATTTTTGGACTGCAAACAGGAGAGGCTATGTCCACAGACTTTAGGGCTAGATCAAAGTATGTACCCCACCATTGCTAAGGATAATATAGATAACTTTGGTGATCTGGTAGCACAAGATCTATTGAAACTAGTAAACACCACTCCACACCACAAGAACATGACAAAATCACAGTGGGAGGCTGTTAGGAATTTACAGAGCGACTGCGACCTCATCATAAAACCATCTGACAAAGGGGGTAATGTGGTACTGATGACAAGAGCTATGTACATGAAAGAAGCATATCGCCAACTGAATGATATTACTTGGTATGTCAGGGTGGACAAGAAGTATTTGGTTAATTTGCAACATAGATACATGAGCAGAATTCAGGACTGGCATGAAATGGAACTACTCACTTGGGACGAGAAGCAATTTCTCAAGAACGAGACACCCACCACACCAACATTCTATCTCCTGCCCAAAATTCATAATGCACAGGAACCACCGGGGAGACCCATAGTCTCTTCCAAAAACAGCCTCTTCGAAAACACCTCCATCTTTGTGGATTATTTTCTTTTCCCTTTTGTCAAAGATCTCAAATCATATCTCAGAGACACCAGTGATTTTTTACAAAAAATTAGCGATGTGGTCTTGAATGACAATCACTGGCTGGTATGTTTAGATGTGGAGGCCTTATATACTAGCATTAGGCATTCAGATGGACTTAAAGCATGTACATTGTTCCTGAAGACACGCAGTATACAATATTTGGAACATACATGTATGCTCTTAGAAATGATTGAGATTTGCCTGAGAGAAAATGTCTTTATCTTTGAGAAAGAGCATTTTAAGCAACTACAAGGGACTTCCATGGGCACCTGCTTCGCCCCAAGCTACGCCAATCTTATGGTGGGCTGGTGGGAGAAACAGGTGCTCTGGAATGACAGCACCGAACATTGGATCTTTAATGTAACCAAATGGCTGTGGTACATTGATGATATTTTCTTTGTCTGGGAGGGGACTGAATTCGAACTGAATACATTTATAGATACACTGAATGACAATTCTGTAAACCTGAGATTTGCTAGGCACTACAGCAAAGAGGTGATTGATTGCTTAGACCTCAGGGTCACAGTCAAGGATGGTACCATCCATACCAATCTCTTCAGGAAGGAAACCGCTGGCAATTCGATATTACACGCCTCCAGTTGCCACCCACCTAGCTTCAGATGGGGCATTCCTTACAGCGAACGTTTAAGGGGCAAACAAAATTGCAGCTCTACCGCTAGCTACGAGCGAACCAAACATGACATGATGGAGAGGTTCAGGGATAGAGGCTACTCTTGCAAAGCCCTTAAACAGGGTGAAGCGAGAGTGGAGAAACAGACAAGAAGTGAAATCCTAGTGAGACAAACCCTAGGAAGAATCCCCAAAGAAGCTACACAAGAACCCATTCGGTTTATAACAAAATTCAGCAGCAAAGCAGACCAGCTTTGTAAAATCCTGAAATCCAGATGGGGTATTCTCAGGCAGGATCCCATTCTAAGAAACAAAGTAGGCCTTAACCCATCAATGACTTATAGGAGAAGTGCCTCTCTTAAAGACCTTCTCGTACATAGCCACCTCCAGACTAGAGAAACCAATTGGCTGAAACAAACTAAGGGTTTCCGTAGGTGCGGCAACTGCAAGGCCTGCAGGTATAGCAGTAATATGTCTGAAGTCACGCTAGACAGGGTTAAAAACCAATGGAAAGTTTCCAAATTGATTATCTTCCGTAAAGATTATGTGGTTTACACCATTGTGTGCCCTTGTGGCCTGTGGTATATTGGCTCCACTACATTTCCGGTTAAGAAGTGAATTTTGGAGCACTGGAGGGCCATTACCAATAAAGATCACAGCTACAGCACAGCTAAACACTTTTCCGATAAACATAATGGAGACTGGACACAAGCCAGATATTTTGGCCTAGACTCAGTGAGCCTCAACCCTAGAGGGGAACCGGCAGGCGGCCCTACGTAAGTTAGAATCCCGATTCATCCTGCAGGCTGGTACTACATTCCCGGAGGAGTAAATTTGGATGAGGAGATACATTCCCATCTGTAAAACAGTTTAGATGACACACTGGCATTACTTGGCAGAGCCCTCACACCCCAACTTTTTCTTTATGTTTCCCTCTTTTTTAACACGTGCATATATCACTTTATCTACATGATGCGCTAAATAACAATTATTGCCTTCATTGATGTTATTATGTTTAAGAATGTATATCACGTGATTACCATCTTTCAAAATATTGGGAATCTGGTCGCTAATACTTGTTCTGTTTAACTTGTTTCTCACAGGCATATGTGGCAGAGATCTAAGATGGAACTGATTCCCCTACATTCAAGTTATACGCACTGGAGTGGACGGACGTTCTAGTGAACCCTCACTACTCCTAGTCACTATAGCCATCCCTACACGATCTACTGTAGACCTTCTCACTAGACTTCTCGAACTAACTTATATGCTGATGGACAGATACGTCAGGTAGTCCCACATTGAAACCATATACTATTTGGTTTTCACATGAGAATTAAGGTACTATACCGGAATCTCTGTTGTTGTTTGTTTGTTCTCCGCAGCATTCATCCAGTCTATTCCAAATTGTGGCACTATAACTGCATTTACCCGAATAGTGCAGCTATTGATGGGTACTATACCCTGCATTCCAACTTAAGTCCCACTGGTCTCCCATTTTCATGTGTTGAAGAGTCCTTACCCTCTGAGGGACGTGATGGCACACTGGGTCATTTGATTACATCCCAACTATACAACTATTTACATGCCATGCAAACCCGTGGTAAGGTAGAGTGATTATAAAATAGGCAATAATTAATCTGACTTTGTTGTTTAAAATGAATAATCATTGTTGCAATTTACAAGCATTGTGTAAATAACTGTACAACACTGCAAATATTTTCTTTTTTCTATGTCTATGCATTCAACACGTGGTGTTCACGTATGTGTTTGTACCTTTAAAATGGAGGTTTGACCCGGGAGGAGGTCATGTGACAAAGACCACGGACGTGGTCGAAACGCATCTTTTTCTGCTACTCGAATAAATACCTTATGACTCAATCAGTGGGCTCGTGGAGATCTTTTCGGTGATTATTCCTTGCATCGTGATATATATATATATATATATATATATATATATATATATATTCGATACCAAAAGGCGGGTCTTTCCGGGAACAAGCCCGTAGTCAGGTGGTGCGTGGTGCCGGTAAACCCAAGTCTGGACAATAGAAATCCAACGAGTTGAAGAAAGTAAAACGCACTCTCAAAAGACCCGGTGCAAGGCAGAATGCTCTTTATTGCTCTTAACGTTACGCGTTTCGACAATGAATGTCTTGATCACACAAAGAGCCATTCAGGAAGTGCGTGCATAAATCAACATACGACATGGACAAAGGACTACTGTGCATCACTCTCACAAAGTAAGTAAAACATGTCGGCCATTTTGTAACGTGCATCTATAAGTATAAAAGCATTTAGTCTATTATTACTACGGGCATAGTTGTACCTCGCAGAAACATTGTGACAGAAATTTATAAGCAGCTGTCTGTATCTCGCAATAATGAAACAAAATTTTGAAACAAAATTTGTGATATCGCGCTAGAGGCTTGGATGAACCTAGTGCAATGTTTGAAAGCCCCAATGGGCACCAGATTGTCAAGCCAGTGCTCAACAGATTTATGCCTTTTATGATACGATGTGTATTCGGACTAGTGCCTTAGTAACATCACATCTCTGATACAGTGGCTCAAGACATAGTTATATACCAGTACCTATGTAGTAGGATCACTGATTACCACCATATTAATGGATACTATGTGACAGTGATGTATATGCGCTAAGTGGCTGCTAAGAAGTGTCTAAGTCCAATCTACGTACTATAAAGTGAAAATACAAATGTGGGTCAATTAAGTTCAAAGGGGAGATTAAACGGTATCAGTTGATTAAAAAGTCTCTTATCTTAATTCAGTGTTCACCCGAGCCCGGGGAAGAAAAGGGTAGGGAACCCGTGAAGTGACCATGCAGCGTGGTGGGTCCCTTCCTTTCCTCCTGTGAAAAGAGAATAAGACAGAAAACATAGTAAGTACCAATTCAATATACAGTATATACATATTCTTAAAACCAATGTAACAGTGAAACATACAAAGTAACAATCAATATCATGGAAGGACATCCAGTTAGTTCTCATGGAGATGTGTGGCAAGCTCCTCATCAAGGTTGTGGCCCCCAGGGAATCTAGTTTCTAGCTCCAAAATCCACTTAGATTCTTTTTTCCTAAGAGCTAATTCCCTATTGCCACCTCTGTTACCCAAGTTAATCTGCTCAATGGCAAAAAACCTGAGAAGAGAACTGTTAGATTGATGGCACTCCTGAAAATGTCTGGCAATCGGATAATGTAAGTCAGTGTTATTGATGGCCCTCAGGTGTTTCATAATTCTTTTCTTAACCATGTGGGTAGTACTTCCTACATATCTAAGATTGCAGGGGCATACTAACACATAGATGACAAAATTACTACTGCAAGTAAGAACTGTGTTATGTTCCACTTCCGGGCATGTCCTGGAATGGTGAATTCTTTTACCAAATGACTGAATTTGCAGGCTCTGCAATGCCCACAAGGGAAGAAGCCTTTGAGATTATGCAGATTACTTTTCTTCAACTCAGTAATATCCCCTTTGACAAGGATATCTCTCAAACTTTTCCCTTTTCTATAGGTAATCAAAGGTCTATCACTTATACTCCGACCTATGATGTTGTCAGTTTTGAGAATATTCCAGTTATCAGCGATAAATTTCGGAACTTTCTTGGACTGATTGTTGTTAGTGGTGATCACTCTGATATTGTTCTCATTCGTGCTTTTCTTATCAGTCAGTTCAAGTGACTTTTCCCTGCTGACTTCACTTATCTTTTTGGTTGCTTTTTTCAGAACCCACTCAGGATAGCCTCGTGCTCTGAATCTCATGATCATTGTTTCCTGTTCTTTCAAGAATATCTCATCAGTGCTACTGTTCCTTCTTGCCCTCAGTAGCTCCCCATAAGGTATGCTCCACTTGAGGGCATCTGGGTGACCACTGAGGGCATGGAGGAGACTGTTGCCGGCTGTTTCTTTGCGGTACAGACTGGTGACCAATTTACTATCCCTGATTTCAATTTTAGTATCAAGGAATTCAATACAGTCCTTGCTAATGTTGTGGGTAAGGGCGATGTTGTATTTATTATTATTCAGTTTGGCAATGAAGTTGATAGCTTCAGATTCACTACCTTTCCAAACAATAAATAAATTGTCAATGTACCTGAGCCAGACAGCCACTTTTTCAAAATCAATCAAAAGTGTAGCATCAGAGTGGATTTCCTCCTCCCATTTACCTAAGGATAGGTTGGCAAAGCTCGGCGCGAAGCACGTACCCATCACTGTGCCAAGCACCTGCCTGTATAGCTCTCCATCAAACATGAAGATGTTATTGGTGAGACACAACATCATCATGTCTGCCAGCATATGAGTGTGTTCTAAGTAGCTGATGTTCTTGGTACTTAGGAAATGCATACAGGCCTCAATACCCTGGACGTGATCAATGATGGTATATAATGAATTTACATCCAGGGTAATCAGTGAGTACTCCTCCTTCCATTCTATGCCTTCAACTTGCCAACCTCTTCTTAGGTAAATGGGAGGAGGAAATCCACTCTGATGCTACACTTTTGATTGATTTTGAAAAAGTGGCTGTCTGGCTCAGGTACATTGACGATTTATTTATTGTTTGGAAAGGTAGTGAATCTGAAGCTATCAACTTCATTGCCAAACTGAATAATAATAAATACAACATCGCCCTTACCTACAACATTAGCAAGGACTGTATTGAATTCCTTGATACTAAAATTGAAATCAGGGATAGTAAATTGGTCACCAGTCTGAACCGCAAAGAAACAGCCGGCAACAGTCTCCTCCATGCCCTCAGTGGCCACCCAGATGCCCTCAAGTGGAGCGTACCTTATGGGGAGCTACTGAGGGCAAGAAGGAATTGTAGCACTGATGAGATATTCTTGAAAGAACAGGAAACAATGATCATGAGATTCAGAGCACGAGGCTATCCTGAGTGGGTTCTGAAAAAAGCAACCAAAAAGATAAGTGAAGTCAGCAGGGAAAAGTCACTTGAACTGACTGATAAGAAAAGCACGAATGAGTACAATATCAGAGTGATCACCACTTACAACAATCAGTCCAAGAAAGTTCAGAAAATTATCGCTGATAACTGGAATATTCTCAAAACTGACAACATCATAGGTCGGAGTATAAGTGATATACCTTTGATTACCTATAGAAAAGGGAGAAGTTTGAGAGATATCCTTGTCAAAGGGGATATTACTGAGTTGAAGAAAAGTAATCTGCATAATCTCAAAGGCTTCTTCCCTTGTGGGCATTGCAGAGCCTGCAAATTCAGCTATTTGGTAAAAGAATTCACCATTCCAGGACACAAGGCTCTTACATCATAGAGACTGCAAGGTCCCCTGCTCCATAGAGACTGCTACCTCCACTAACCTTTTTGTCCGAAACCAATGATGGCCACCAAGACCTAACCCCGGGTGAATTCGCACAGGGGAGGCACTGACCAACCCTAGAGAAGTGGACGAGACAACCCACAACTCGCCTTGCCTCACTGACCCCAGTAAAAAAAAAAAAAAAAGAAACCCGACCCAGTCAACTAGGCCCACCTCTGTTGCTCTCCACCGGCCTCAATACTGACCCCAAGTTGCTGCACCCCTCCGGCCAGGATTGCCGAGTACCGACCTCCACCCTAAAAGGGGCCTGACCATCACAACTTTGCGCCCTGACTTGCGTGTGGGCAGCCAACCAACCAACCCCTAAAGAAGCGGCTCGACCACGCTGCCAGTCTCATCCATCACTACAACCCACTCGGCCCCAGTGGTAGCGTAACACACCTAGCCCTAAAGAAACTGCCCCACTTCCAAATCAGACAGAATGCCTTCTACCACGCCAACCCACGCCAACCCACTCACACCAAACTACTTAAAACCGCACGGCCCGAACTCCTTCTCGATTAGTTTCCCCCCCAACCTCTCACCCAAAGCAAAAAAAAAACTCAAACATAAACTGATCAGACAATACCCAGAATCACTATTTGCTGACATATATCACTGCTCTTCCAAAGGCCAAGTAAAAATGGATCTTATTTTTCACACGGAAAGACCCGAAAAGTGGAATTCCGTCCTCAGATCACAACTCCACATTACCAAAACTACCAATGCTCCCCACAGCTGCAAACTATCATTCTCTATCCCCAACCGCTTGACGCGGAGCGGGAACACCTCTGTGACCATCTACTCCAACGGCACAGTCCTGATCCAAGCGAACAACGACAACCTTGAGGCATTTGACTCCCTCTTCCCCTCACTTCGGACTACCTCCTCTCACTCACATCTGCCCCGCCCAACCCACCCCTTCCACCCGGACAACCGGACCCCCCAGCTGAACACACACACCATTCATGCGCCCTCTATCATAAACTCCTACCCCCCTCCACGAGACACCACCCGCACCTCTGGCACTACATGGCTCCCCCTCCCCCGTCGAATCGTCCCCTCAAACAGCCCCCCGCGCACAACCCCCTCCAAAGAACACCGATCGACCACAATACACAGTCTAAGACCTCCAACCACCGTCCCATACCCACCTGCAAAAGAACGCAGATGACGCAACATGACCCCCCGCACCCCACGCCCACGTCCCATCTCAAAGCCCTCACGGACAACACAATAACTACTAGACGACAACACAGCATCGTCAGGCCTTCTCCCCCTCGGGAGGACCCCGCTCAGAACCCACCCACCCCCACCCCGGAAGAGACGGGGCAACGTCTCTCCCTGCTTGAAAGCCAATTAGCTACTATAATACAGGGTTTTAACGAAATCCTAACCAACCTTGCCACACTTCGCAAGCCCCCCAAAAATCCCAATTGTACTCCCACCGTCTCCAACACCCCACACCAAAGGCTCCCCAAGACCACACGACCCAGTTGGATCTCATCCCCCCTCTCGAGTCATACTCTGAGACCCAATAGAACCATGGAGGCTATGTCTTCGGACGAAGCTGCAGAGCTGGCCTCCTCGTACGACACCCCCTCTATGGCCATCCCTCAATCCACGATCCAGGTGATCACCGGATTCAGAAGAGATCACTCCATTCCGAAACCCCCTAGACCCCCAACCTCCCTCACCAACATCCCCATGGCTCCCCTAAGTAAGAAACCAAAAAAAGATACTCCCCCTACCAACTGCATGCTCATAAACTGCAGATCAGCCACCAAACATGCCACAGAGATAGCAGAATCCATCCTATCCCATAACATAGACATAGCCTTCCTCACCGAGACCTGGCTAAACGACTGCTCACCTCCAATCATGGATACTCTCGTACCCCCAGGCTTTACAATCATTAACAAAGACCGAAAAGACCAAACAGGCGGGGGTTTAGCGATCATTCACAACAACAACATGTCAGTGACAGAAATTGATACCTTCAAATATAACAGCTTTGAATGCCTAACCGCCAACATGAACACAAGCGACAACAAGACACTACACTGCCACCTCCTATATCATCCCCCAGGCAACACCACCACTTTCACGGAACACCTGTCAGACCTGGTTGCTCACTGCTCACTCCGAGACACTGACAACCTAATTCTGGGAGACCTCAACCTACACTGGAACGTAAAAAATAGCTCACTAATACAAAACCTAAATGAGCTATTACACAGCAACAACCTCACACAGCACTGCTCAGAAAAAACCCATAACAAAGGAGCAATCCTGGATGCCATCATCGCCCAACGCGACACAATCACAATAGATCGCATCTTACCGGTTGACTGGTCAGACCACCACCTAATAGTATTCCACATCACGCAACCGATCATGTACCAACCTCACATCCAAGACCCCCCCACATGGACGAGAAACCTAACACAGATCAACATGGTCGACCTAGAAGAAAAGATAAACACGCTCCTGTCCATCTCCCCAGATGATCTCTCCACAACAGAACTCACGTCCCACTACAACACAACTATGACGTCCATCCTAGACCAACTAGCCCCCCTGAAACTAAAAAAAACCAGGAGCATTCCTTCCAGATCCTGGTTCAACACGGACATTAACGCTGAAAGGAGGCAACTTAGAGCTACAGAGCGTCTATGGAGAAACAATCCCTCTACGAGCCTTCGCGATCAACTCAAAGCAGCCCAAAGGAAATACAAAAAGTATATCATCAACGAAAAAAACCACCTTTTTCTGCACCGCTCTGGACAACGTGAAAAACAGGCCCAAAGAACTCTTTAACATCATCAGGCAACAAACCTCCAAGACCTCTGCAGCCCCTATACAGGCCTCCAAAGACCTGTGTGACAACTTCGCCAACTTCTTCAACGAGAAAGTCACCAAGATTGAGCTATCACTTGACATCAACCTCAATCCCTCCTGCAAAAACCCAACCGTAACAAACGAAACCGACACACACAAACCCCCCACGGAAGCCTGGAAATCCTTCGACCTCGTACTTGAAGCTGAGATTCTTAAACTTATCTCTTCCTCCAAGCCCGCATCCCACGTCCTCGATCCTGTACCCACCCAATTGACCAAAAAGCTGAAACTCTCCCTTGCCCCACTCTGGTGCGAAATCATAAACAGCTCCTTGAAAACCGGCGTCATACCAGACTGCCTCAAAGTCGGCCAAGTCACACCACTATTGAAAAAGCCAGGCCTAGACACCAACGATCTGAACAACTTCAGACCTGTCTCCAATCTCCCCTTTCTATCCAAAATCCTTGAAAAATGCGTTCTTCATCAACTGACCCAGCACATGGACAACATCAACCTGCTAGATCCCCACCAATCGGGCTTCAGAAAAGGCTGTAGCACCGAAACCGCGATCCTTAACATCGTGGATGACATCCACAAGTCTCTAGACACTGACCAAAGCTGCCTACTGATCCTCCTGGACCTATCGGCAGCCTTTGACACGGTTGACCACAACCTACTCATCAAGGCTCTCCAAGATAGAGTAGGTGCGGACGGGGTGGTCCTACAATGGTTCTCCTTCTTACACAACCGCTCCCAAAGGGTCAAAATCAAAACCTTTACGTCCGACCTACACCCCGTCAGCAGAGGTGTCCCCCAAGGCTCAGAGCTCTCCCCCCAACTGTTCAACATATACATGGAACCACTCACCACCCTTCTCAAAAAAGCCAACATTCCCTTCCATCTATATGCAGATGACACCCAGATCTACCTGGAAACCTCCTCCATTAACGACATTCTAAGACTCAACAACACTCTTAGAGAAGTTCAACACTGGCTAACAACAAACCACCTTAAACTCAATCAAGACAAAACTGAATTCCTCCTCATCTCCAACAAAGAAGAAAATCCTCAAATCGCAGAGTGGCTAAAAGCAATCGATGCCCTCAACTGTAATCTCACCCTGGCTAATTCGGTAAAATCTCTAAGAATCACCCTAGACCCGAAACTGAACATGACCAAACACATTAAGATCTCCGCGAAGAGTGCCTTCCTCAATCTGAAGCTCCTCAACAAAATCAAGCCCTTCATCCCGCCCAAGGACCTCAAACAAGCCACCCAATCACTGGAGCTATCAAGACTCGACTATGGGAACGCAGTCCTCACCGGTACAGCTCGATCCCACCTAGCCCCCCTCAAAACAACTCTCAATGCAGCTGCCAGAATGGTCACCGGAGTTAAGAAATATGACCACCTATCACCCGCCCTCAGAGAACTAAAATGGCTCCCAGTAGAAATGAGGGCCAGCTTTCGGACCGCCTGCCTCACACACAAAGCCTTTCACACAGGGAAACCGGAATACCTGGCCTCCAAACTCAAGAAAGCTGGCCAGACAAGAAACCTCAGGAGCTCCAACACCCTGCTACTCATCCCCATGAAAACTCGCAAACAAAAAACCGCTACACGATCCTTCGCTGGAAACGCACCAAAAATCTGGAACTCCATCCCAGCCGATATCAAAAGACTCCTAAAAGACCTCTACCTCAACCGTGCCTTCCCGAACCGAGAGCCGCCGCCGAAATGCACAAGCTTGCACTCCGCAGCCCTTTGACAATGTTCCACTACAACCTACCTCTTCCTGCACTCTGCAGCCACCTGATAATGCTCCACCTCAACCTACCTCTTCAGGCACTTTACAGCCCCCTGACAATGCTCCCCCTCTACCTACCTCTTCCACCCTCCCCGACCCCCTCCTCGTTCCCTCCTCCCGGAATGAGGTTGAGCCTAAGACGCTGTGCACGCTTCGAGTCTATCTCAGGACTTCCCCACCTCAAGGACGCTCAGCACACTGGGTCCTCTGAACATTTATGTTGGCCTATGCCTTTCTTATGTGATTTCTGCTTAATCCTGTTGTAAAGCGCTCTGATACCCTCGGGTCTGGCCAGCGCTATATAAAACTTCTTAATAAATAATAAATAAATAAATAAATAAATGCCCGGAAGTGGAACATAACACAGTTCTTACTTGCAGTAGTAATTTTGTCATCTATGTGTTAGTATGCCCCTGCAATCTTAGATATGTAGGAAGTACTACCCACATGGTTAAGAAAAGAATTATGGAACACCTGAGGGCCATCAATAACACTGACTTACGTTATCCGATTGCCAGACATTTTCAGGAGTGCCATCAATCTAACAGTTCTCTTCTCAGGTTTTTTGCCATTGAGCAGATTAACTTGGGTAACAGAGGTGGCAATAGGGAATTAGCTCTTAGGAAAAAAGAATCTAAGTGGATTTTGGAGCTAGAAACTAGATTCCCTGGGGGCCACAACCTTGATGAGGAGCTTGCCACACATCTCCATGAGAACTAACTGGATGTCCTTCCATGATATTGATTGTTACTTTGTATGTTTCACTGTTACATTGGTTTTTAGAATTTGTATATACTGTATATTGAATTGGTACTTACTATCTTTTCTGTCTTATTCTCTTTTCACAGGAGGAAAGGAAGGGACCCACCACGCTGCATGGTCACTTCACGGGTCCCCTACCCTTTTCTTTCCCAGGCTCGGGTGAACACTGAATTAAGATAAGAGACTTTTTAATCAACTGATACCGTTTAATCTCCCCTTTGAACTTAATTGATCCACATTTGTATTTTCACTTTATAGTACGTAGATTGGACTTAGACATTTCTTAGCAGCCACTTGGCGCATAAACATCACTGTCACATAGTATCCATTAATATGGTGGTAATCAGTGATCCTACTACATAGGTACTGGTATATAACTATGTCTTGAGCCACTGTATCAGAGATGTGATGTTACCAAGGCACTTGTCCGAATACACATCGTATCATAAAAGGCATGAATCTGTTGAGCACTGGCTTGACAATCTGGTGCCCATTGGGGCTTTCAAATATTGCACTAGGTTCATCCAAGCCACTAGCGCACTATCACAAATTTTGTTTCAAAATTTTGTTTCATTATTGCGAGATACAGACCTCTGCTTATAAATTTCTGTCACAATGTTTCTGCGAGGTACAACTATGCCCGTAGTAATAATAGACTAAATGCTTTTATACTTATAGATGCACGTTACAAAATGGCCGACATGTTTTACTTACTTTGTGAGAGTGATGCACAGTAGTCCTTTGTCCATGTCGTATGTTGATTTATGCATGCACTTCCTGAATGGCTCTTCGTGTGATCAAGACATTCATTGTCGAAACGCGTAACGTTAAGAGCAATAAAGAGCATTCTGCCTTGCACCGGGTCTTTTGAGAGTGCGTTTTACTTTCTTCAACTCGATATATGTATATATATATATATATATATATATATATATATATATATATATATATATATATATATATATATCACTGAAAAAAACATAGGTTTTAGGGACAGTTATAGTTAGTTGGACATTGCACTCGTACAAAACCCGTGAAATTGCCCCGTTATAGTTAGTTCAGCTAACTATAACTCGCGCCCCGCAATGCACTGCTGATGACGTCACATATTACATCACTCATGACATGGTCAGTGACATCACTGATGACATCACTGATGACATCTCAAATGACATCACTGATGACATCATCCAGTGACTGTGTGTTTCTGTAAAGTTTAAATATGTTTAATATATATAGGGAAAGGCGTATTGAAGAATGAGTGGGTGTATAAGTGTCTGAATGGATGATTTAGTACGTGCGTGACTGACTCTACAAGTGAGTGATTAAACGTATCTTACTGAATGCATGGGTTAGTGACTAAACTGTGTGAATGTCTGTATCCGTCTGTTGGTGTGTAAGTGGATGCATGGATTTGCGAATAGCTACATGAGTGTCTATATGGGTTATTGATTGGTTCTATGAGTATCTGTATGGGTGCCTGAGTGTTTGTGTGGATGGGGTGTGTGCGACTGTGCATAGATGTGTGAGTGGGTGATTCACTGGGTGGATGGTTTCAAGAGTGCATCTGTGATAGACTGTATGGGTGGGTAAGTGTGTGTAAGAGTGTGTTAGTGAGTGAATGTATGTCCCAGTGGTACATGTGTGAGTAACTACATATGTGAAAGGCAGTATATATGTGTATTGGAGTATATAAATAGCTATAAGCGAGAGTGAGTGATTGTGATAGTGGCTGTATGGATGAGTGTGTGCTTGTATCAGTGATTGTATAAGAGCGTAACAATGTGCTAGTATTTGTATGATTAAGTGAGCTGGTGTGTGTATAACTGTATAGGTGAGTAAATGGCAGTGTGTTTAATTATTTGCATGACTGACTAGGTGTGTGAGTACCTCTATGGATGAGTGGCGGTGTTTGAGTGTCTATATAGGAGTAAGAGTGCATATGATAGTCCTGTACTGAGTGACCATAAGTATGAGTGACTGTACGGGTGAGTGAGTGGATGTGTGTGTGTAGACCTAAGAATCAGTGAGTGGGTATGTAGTTATTGGTGTTGGAGTGTCTATGGTATTGCGAATGGCACTCTGTAATTTAGATTGGGTGTATCAAAGGTTATATTAGGGTGTGAGGAGCTGCATCAGATTATCACGTGGATGATGTCATCAGTGATGTCATTTGAGATGTCATCAGTGATGTCATCAGTGATGTCACTGACCATGTCATGAGTGATGTAATATGTGACGTCATCAGCAGTGCATTGCGGGGCGCGAAGTTATAGTTAGCTGAACTAACTATAACGGGGGAATTTCACGGGTTTTGTACGAGTGCAATGTCCAACTAACTATAACTGTCCCTAAAACCTATGGTTTTTTCAGTGAATTTCAAAGGTTTTTTAAATGCTAATTTCTAACTATAACGTGTCTGAAACCTATGGTTTTTTCAGTGAATTTCAAAGGTTTTTAAAATGCTAATTTGTAACTATAACGTGCCTGAAACCTACGGTTTTTTTCAGTGAATTTCAAAGGTTTTTTAAATGACAATTTTTAAATGTATTAATTTTTATATAAATTTTTTTCATACTGATTTACTACATTTTTAGAAACAATTTCTTTTACATATTTTATTTTTTAAATTACATTGTAATTACATTATACATTACATTACAAAAAATACTTTCTCAGAATGAATTACTTTAGTTTAAATACTTTGCACATAGGCAATAGACTTTTAAGTACAGTAGTTACAGTTGTTGCAATGGGCAACACATTTTCAAACACAATGCTACATTCAGCTCAATGTGAATTTCTAGTTAAATGCAATTAGTTACTTTATGGATTACTTTTTCTAACCACAGGACTGGATCCTAGATTCAGTCCTGGTACATCTCCTGTAAACAGTTGAGTAAAAGCGTTTTGGTTACAGTCGTGATTTTTAAGGAATATTATTGTATTTTAAAAGTTGACACTTAGAAACTTTTTCTCATAGAATCACCAATGTTATCCTATGGAAGGAAATTCACTTAGCAGGTAAAAACTGTTATCGTTACTTTTTCTTACTCAGTGTTGGATCCTGGATCCAGCACTGGTGCATCTCCTGTAAACAGTTGAAAGAATGCGTTTAAGTCATACAGGCGATTTTTAAGGAATATTTGTAGTTTGTGAAAATCGACACTTTGAAACTTTTCTGCTGAAAACCAGACAATGGATTCCTATGGAAGAAAATATAAGTTACTGGTAAGTACGGTTAAAATTACTTTTCAGGACCAGTACTGGGCTGAAAGATACAGCACTGAGGTCTCTCCTTATAACAGGTGAGTAAATCGGAATTCGTATTTCGGCTGATTTTAGAGGAATATTTGTATGTTTCAAAAATCAACACTTAGAAACTTTTTCAGCAAAAAGCAGGCAATGATATCCTAAGGAAGGAAATTCAAGTTACTGGTAAGTACGGTTAAAATTACTTTTGAGGATCAGTACTGGGCTGAAAGATGCAGCACTGAGGTCTCTCCTGATAACAGATGAGTAAATCGGAATTCGTATTTCGGCTGATTTTAGATGAATATTTTAAAGTTCCAAAACTCCACACTTAGAAGAATTTCCAAGTGAAACCAGTCAATGTTAGCCTATGGAAGGAAATTCAAGTTACCGGTAAGTACGGTTAAAATTACTTTTCAGGACCAGTACTGGGCTGAAAGATACAGCACTGAGGTCTCTCCTGATAACAGGTGAGTAAATCGGAATTCGTATTTCGGCTGATTTTAGAGGAATATTTTAAAGTTCCAAAACTCCACACTTAGAAGAATTTCCAAGTGAAACCAGTCAATGTTAGCCTATGAAGGAAATTCAAGTTACCGGTAAGTACGGTTAA
Organism: Calotriton arnoldi; assembly: GCA_963921515.1. Classification (NCBI taxonomy): domain Eukaryota; kingdom Metazoa; phylum Chordata; class Amphibia; order Caudata; family Salamandridae; genus Calotriton; species Calotriton arnoldi. The sequence continues at coordinate 560,918 of CAWUFW010003837.1, read as the reverse complement.
AATTACTTTTGAGGATCAGTACTGGGCTGAAAGATGCAGCACTGAGGTCTCTCCTGATAACAGGTGAGTAAATCGGAATTCGTATTTCGGCTGATTTTAGAGGAATATTTTAAAGTTCCAAAACTCCACACTTAGAAGAATTTCCAAGTGAAACCAGTCAATGTTAGCCTATGGAAGGAAATTCAAGTTACTGGTAAGTACGGTTAAAATTACTTTTCAGGACCAGTACTGGGCTGAAAGATGCAGCACTGAGGTCTCTCCTGATAACAGGTGAGTAAATCAGAATTTGGATTTCGGCTGATTTTAGAGGAAAATTTGTATGTTTCAAAAATCAACACTTAGAAACTTTTTCAGCAAAAAGCAGGCAATGATATCCTATGGAAGGAAATTCAAGTTACTGGTAAGTACGGTTAAAATTACTTTTGAGGATCAGTACTGGGCTGAAAGATGCAGCACTGAGGTCTCTCCTGATAACAGGTGAGTAAATCGGAATTCGTATTTCGGCTGATTTTAGAGGAATATTTTAAAGTTCCAAAACTCCACACTTAGAAGAATTTCCAAGTGAAACCAGTCAATGTTAGCCTATGAAGGAAATTCAAGTTACCGGTAAGTACGGTTAAAATTACTTTTCAGGATCAGTACTGGGCTGAAAGATGCAGCACTGAGGTCTCTCCTGATAACAGGTGAGTAAATCGGAATTCGTATTTCGGCTGATTTTAGAGGAATATTTTAAAGTTCCAAAACTCCACACTTAGAAGAATTTCCAAGTGAAACCAGTCAATGTTAGCCTATGAAGGAAATTCAAGTTACCGGTAAGTACGGTTAAAATTACTTTTGAGGATCAGTACTGGGCTGAAAGATGCAGCACTGAGGTCTCTCCTGATAACAGGTGAGTAAATCGGAATTCGTATTTCCGGCTGATTTTAGAGGAATATTTGTATGTTTCAAAAATCAACACTTAGAAACTTTTTCAGCAAAAAGCAGGCAATGATATCCTATGGAAGGAAATTCAAGTTACTGGTAAGTACGGTTAAAATTACTTTTCAGGACCAGTACTGGGCTGAAAGATGCAGCACTGAGGTCTCTCCTGATAGCAGGTGAGTAAATCGGAATTCGTATTTCGGCTGATTTTAGAGGAATATTTTAAAGTTCCAAAACTCCACACTTAGAAGAATTTCCAAGTGAAACCAGTCAATGTTAGCCTATGGAAGGAAATTCAAGTTACTGGTAAGTACGGTTAAAATTACTTTTCAGGACCAGTACTGGGCTGAAAGATGCAGCACTGAGGTCTCTCCTGATAACAGGTGAGTAAATCAGAATTCGGATTTCAGCTGATTTTAGAGGAATATTTGTATGTTTCAAAAATCAACACTTAGAAACTTTTTCAGCAAAAAGCAGGCAATGATATCCTATGGAAGGAAATTCAAGTTACTGGTAAGTACGGTTAAAATTACTTTTGAGGATCAGTACTGGGCTGAAAGATGCAGCACTGAGGTCTCTCCTGATAACAGGTGAGTAAATCGGAATTCGTATTTCGGCTGATTTTAGAGGAATATTTTAAAGTTCCAAAACTCCACACTTAGAAGAATTTCCAAGTGAAACCAGTCAATGTTAGCCTATGAAGGAAATTCAAGTTACCGGTAAGTACGGTTAAAATTACTTTTCAGGACCAGTACTGGGCTGAAAGATGCAGCACTGAGGTCTCTCCTGATAACAGGTGAGTAAATCAGAATTCGGATTTCGGCTGATTTTAGAGGAATAGTTGTATGTTTCAAAAATCAACACTTAGAAACTTTTTCAGCAAAAAGCAGGCAATGATATCCTATGGAAGGAAATTCAAGTTACCGGTAAGTACGGTTAAAATTACTTTTCAGGACCAGTACTGGGCTGAAAGATGCAGCACTGAGGTCTCTCCTGATAACAGGTGAGTAAATCAGAATTCGGATTTCGGCTGATTTTAGAGGAATATTTGTATGTTTCAAAAATCAACACTTAGAAACTTTTTCAGCAAAAAGCAGGCAATGATATCCTATGGAAGGAAATTCAAGTTACCGGTAAGTACGGTTAAAATTACTTTTCAGGACCAGTACTGGGCTGAAAGATGCAGCACTGAGGTCTCTCCTGATAACAGGTGAGTAAATCAGAATTCGGATTTCGGCTGATTTTAGAGGAATATTTGTATGTTTCAAAAATCAACACTTAGAAACTTTTTCAGCAAAAAGCAGGCAATGATATCCTATGGAAGGAAATTCAAGTTACTGGTAAGTACGGTTAAAATTACTTTTGAGGATCAGTACTGGGCTGAAAGATGCAGCACTGAGGTCTCTCCTGATAACAGGTGAGTAAATCGGAATTCGTATTTCGGCTGATTTTAGAGGAATATTTTAAAGTTCCAAAACTCCACACTTAGAAGAATTTCCAAGTGAAACCAGTCAATGTTAGCCTATGGAAGGAAATTCAAGTTACTGGTAAGTACGGTTAAAATTACTTTTGAGGATCAGTACTGGGCTGAAAGATGCAGCACTGAGGTCTCTCCTGATAACAGGTGAGTAAATCGGAATTCGTATTTCGGCTGATTTTAGAGGAATATTTGTATGTTTCAAAAATCAACACTTAGAAACTTTTTCAGCAAAAAGCAGGCAATGATATCCTATGGAAGGAAATTCAAGTTACTGGTAAGTACACTTAAAATTACTTTTCAGGACCAGTACTGGGCTGAAAGATGCAGCACTGAGGTCTCTCCTGATAGCAGGTGAGTAAATCGTAATTCGTATTTCGGCTGATTTTAGAGGAATATTTTAAAGTTCCAAAACTCCACACTTAGAAGAATTTCCAAGTGAAACCAGTCAATGTTAGCCTATGGAAGGAAATTCAAGTTACTGGTAAGTACGGTTAAAATTACTTTTCAGGACCAGTACTGGGCTGAAAGATGCACCACTGAGGTCTCTCCTGATAACAGGTGAGTAAATCAGAATTCGTATTTCGGCTGATTTTAGAGGAATATTTGTATGTTTCAAAAATCAACACTTAGAAACTTTTTCAGCAAAAAGCAGGCAATGATATCCTATGGAAGGAAATTCAAGTTACTGGTAAGTACGGTTACAATTACTTTTGAGGATCAGTACTGGGCTGAAAGATGCAGCACTGAGGTCTCTCCTGATAACAGGTGAGTAAATCGGAATTCGTATTTCGGCTGATTTTAGAGGAATATTTTAAAGTTCCAAAACTCCACACTTAGAAGAATTTCCAAGTGAAACCAGTCAATGTTAGCCTATGGAAGGAAATTCAAGTTACTGGTAAGTACGGTTAAAATTACTTTTCAGGACCAGTACTGGGCTGAAAGATACAGCACTGAGGACTCTCCTGATAACAGGTGAGTAAATCGGAATTCGCATTTCGGCTGATTTTAGAGGAATATTTTAAAGTTCCAAAACTCCACACTTAGAAGAATTTCCAAGTGAAACCAGTCAATGTTAGCCTATGGAAGGAAATTCAAGTTACTGGTAAGTACGGTTAAAATTACTTTTCAGGATTAGTACTGGGCTGAAAGATGCAGCACTGAGGTCTCTCCTGATAACAGGTGAGTAAATCAGAATTCGTATTTCGGCTGATTTTAGAGGAATATTTGCACAATGGTGAAGGGAGGGGCGGGGCCTGAGGTGACATCTGTGCAAACGCGCCCCGTGGTGCGTTTTAAGTTGGGGGATTAAGTCCCCTTGAATCATGAGGGTCCCTACGGGCCAACTAGCCCACCAGGAACCTCCAGTATGCGCCAGGGGGCTGCGTTGCAGAGACATGTACAGAGGCCACACCCCTTTTACACCTCTCTGCAACGCAGCTCTGTGGCGCTTTCTGGACGTACCTGTTGGGCTAGTTGGCCCCCAGGGACCCTCAGGATTGAAGAGGATTTAATTCCCCATCTTAAAACGCGCCACGGGGCCTGTTTGCACACATGTCACCTGAAGCCCCGCCCCTCCCTTCACCACTGTGCAAACGCGCCCCGTGGCGCGTTTTAAGTCGGGGATTAACTCCCCTTGAATCCTGAGGGTCGCTGGGGTGCAACTAGCCCACCATATACCTCCAAAGCGACATAGAAGCTGCGTTGCAGAGAGGTGTAAAAAGGGGCGTGGCCTCTGTACACCTCTCTGCAAGGCAGCCCCCTGGCGCATACTGGAGGTTCCTGGTGGGCTAGTTGGCCCCCAGGGACCCCCAGTATTCAAGGGGAATTCGTTCCCCCTCTGCAAACGCGCCAGAGTGGTGAAGGAAGGGGGCGGGGCCTACGGGCCCGATCGTTTTTTTTTTTTTTTTTTTCCCCCTGAAGGGGGGCTGTGTGGCCCCCCTTCCTTTTTCCTATTTTTAGGCCCTGGGGACCCCATCCCCCAGGGCCTTACCCCTTTTTTAAAATTAAAATAAATAAAAAAACGGGAAGGGGGCCGCGTGGCCCCCCTTCCCTGGGCCTGTATTGGCCCCGGGGACCCCATCCCCGGGGCATGGCCTCTTTTTTTTATTTGGAGGGGGCTGCGTGGCCCCCTCCTCAGGCCATTTAAGGCCCCGGGGACCCCATCCCTCGGGCCGGCCTTGCACTTTTTTAAAATTTTATTTCCCTTTTTTAATTTGGGGAGGGGGCTGCGTGGCCCCCTCCGTGGCCACTTATGGCCCCGGGGACCCCATCCCCCGGGGCCTGGCTCTCGTTGGGGACTGTGGGGGGTCCCCAAGCCCCCCACAGTCCCGCCCGGCTCCCCGTGTCCTACGGGAGCCGGCATTGCTTTACACATGGGGAGCTGCTAAGATGCAGCTCCCCATGTGGAAAGCATCGGCTTTGGATATTGGAAGAGAGAGCAGGTTTCCTGCTCTCTCTTCCAATATCCAAAGCAGTTTGCAATGACAGGACGGGAGCCGCGAGGCTCCCGTCCTGTCATTGCAAACAGCAGTGTCCCGGGGGTAGGCACCCCGGGACACTGCAGGAGCCGGTCCCTGGGGGTGGCGGTCCCCAGGGCCACCACAGGCTCCAGGAGGGGCCGCGCGGCCCCCTCCCTACATTTTGAAAGCCCCGGGGAGGTGGTGGTCCCCGGGGCTTGGGGGTCCAAAACGGACCCCCATTTTAGTTTTTCTTAGTGCCCCGGGGAGGTGGTGGTCCCGGGCGTGTGGGGGCTGGAGCCCCCCACACAGGTTTTTAATTTAAAAAAGAAGCCCCGGCGAGGTGGTGGTCCTCGGGGCTGCGGGAGGGCTCAGAGCCCTCCCGCACCATTATACATAAAGCCCTGGGGGTGGTGGTCCTCGGGCTTGGGGGCCCTTAGAGGCCCCCACACATAAAATTAACCCCCCCAGCATGCCCCCGGGACTTGGCCCACCCGGGGCCACTAACATCGAAGCGCGGGAGACCGCGCTCGATTCTTTTTCCGGCAGGATTCGCGCTCCCTGAGCGCATCCTGCCGATTTTTAAAAAAAAAAAAAATTTTTTTTGCCCAGGGGTCCTTGTGGGACCCCTGAGCAGACCTAGGGGGTCAGGGTGTTTCTACCCTGCCCCCTTTGTGTGCTTTGCGCACTTGTTTCTGTCCCTCGGTTCTACCGAGGGACAAAATGGCTGCCAACACTTCCTGATTTGGAGTGTTGACAGCCAATTAACATAAAGCTCGTGCTCGGGAGGATCCGCGGCCCTAGATATATCTATCTTTTTACTTTTTATTTTCTCAGCAACTACTGAACGGATTTTACACCATTTAACAAAAAGGGTTCTTTCTGAACCAAGAACTACCTCTTTGCCAAATTTGGTGTAATTCCGTTCAGCAGTTCGGGCTGTAGCCGTGTCTAAAGTTTCCTATGGAAAATTGCATGGGGAAAACGCGTTTTGGGACCCCCTTTTTCTCGGCCCCCGCTTGACGAATCCCCCGAGACTTTCAGGGTAGGAGCGGACCGGAGCGCCCCACAAAGTTTGAAAATTTTGCGAAGATACGTCAACCGGCAAGAGAGTTATTTCAAATAGAATGTCGCGGATTTCCTATGGATAATAGGTTGTAACTATAACTATCTACTGCCGACCGCCAGTAGATAATATATATATATATATATATATATATATATACAAGAAAACTGTCCCAAACTCCTCGTAGAAAGAAACCCTCAGCACTCCGGTGCAGTAGTTAGATATTTATTTCAATCATGGCAGAAGCACTAACGCCCAAGCGTTTCGGTGCTAGCTCGCACCTTGGTCACGACGTTGACCATGTCGTAATATACTTTTTTTATACATCTTGTTCCAGAATGGGTACAATAAAATAGTAAACATCGATAGAGGACTTCTACCAGTTCGACCATTCTTGGCGGCCATATTGGAGTGGTTAATAACTCATTCATTATACTTCAAGTGCTCATTCTGCATACATCAAATACAATTCATATATTTTCAAAGAAAAGACATTAATTCAAGGCCATTAATTCTGAAACATGTTGTTGCAATACAGAATAATTCATTATCTTTGTACTGAATGTGAAAGAATTTCACATTCATTATCCTACTCGGATACAGTCCATTACCTATTGACTGTAAAAAATCAAAAGAAATATTGTATAAATCTTCAAAATCAAATTTCAGTAAATATGAGGCACCCTAGTTATCGTATTGAATCTAGCTATTAATTTTGTCATGGAAGCCAATGTTATACGTATAATCACATTGTACTATATCGCCCTAGTGGGCTTAGTCCTATACAATCAAATAAATTGTGTATTTAGTCAGACAACTTTACTAATTCACTGGCTCCCTGTCGAAGCATTTGTTTCTCTTTTTGACGAATATTAGGCTGCTCTCAACTATGGATTAACCACTACCTGGTACTCCTTTCTGCTTCACTAGCTGGAAGTCCTCCTGTAAACAAAACACAAAATAATAACCTGGTTAAAACTCGACAAAGAGTAAATTGAACATAGTTGATTTAGAATAACATGATCTTAAGATAGGCTGCGAGCTAGGCTAGAGGTGTACATAGAGCTCTTTGTCAATGTTCAAGCCTTGTGGCTCCCTGCTGTCCATATCAAGAATGTACATAAACTCTAATCTTCTGAGCTCCTTCTCCCTGTCTCCATCTCTCTTGCTCTTCGGCAGTCGGCACACTGTCAATTACACTGTATTCTAGAAATTTATGATCTCCCTCGTGTAGTGTCATTGTTTGTAATAGCCCTCAGATGTTGTAAGATACGTTTATGTGCTGGAAGAACAGTACTTCCGACAAAGGGCCTGATTAGGATGGCGGTCGGAAAACCATCCCGACCGCCATGGTAGCGGAAATGAACAGTCCGCAGGTACCGCGGGAAAACCGGCGGTCACATTAGGATCAACCGCCAGAAAAATCCGACCGCGGCGGACGAATGCAACAAAAGACTGCCGGTAGCGGGCGGAGCAGGTGAAAATCCGTCCGCAGCGGTTGGATTCGCGGCGGAAAAACCCAAACACGCCGCAAGGCCAGCGGAGTGACCGCGCGCACAATTAGGATACCATTGAGGTGACAGCAGAACGATCCGCTGTTTCCGACCACCGCGATCGCTAAAAGTGATGAATGGGAGAGCAGGCGGAAGGGCCGTTGCATACCCACCGCCGTGGCCAAACCGGAACCATAATGGCGGTCGACAAAAAAAACACGCAACAAGGCCACCAAGTGTACACATCAAACTAGCTCAGCCCCCAAAAACACCTAACACACCCCAAGGACACACCCCCATGGCAACTAAAAATACAAATCCCAGGACTACACACACAACACACCTGACAGCAATACACCATTTTGACACACCCACATAGGTGAGTATAAAACCTGCCCCTTCCCTGACCAGAATCCTTTGCACTTCTCCAGCCCTGAAGGAACTAAACCCTACAGCACATTGGATAGGCAAACCACCACACATCTCACCAGCACAACAACACACACACACAACCTACACCACCCCCACCACACTCACAACTGCACCTCAAACCATTTGCACATCACACACCATGGCACAAAATAAAATGCCCAAATTCACTGACAATGAGTTGTCAGTCATGGCCAATGAGATAATCAGAGTAGAACCACAATTGTCTGGTAACCTGGTCCAACAGACACCATTAGCCACCATAGCACAAATGTGGGGAAGGATAGTCGACAAGGTCAATGCAGTAGGGACCACCCCACGCACCAAGAAGGAGATCATGAAGCGGTGGCATGACCTCAAGAGGAAGGTGAAAGCAAAGAACTACAAGAACCGTCAGCTGGCTCAGATGACTGGCGGTGGCCCTCCCATTCCACCAAGAACATTCACTGCATGGGAGGAGAAGGTGCTTGCCATACTGCACCCAGAGAGTCTCACAGGAATATCCGGGGGAGTGGAGGCTGGTAAGTACAAACAAATGTCCACCATCACACTGCTATGTACTGTCTTGCACAACTACAAAGCTACACCTCCTAGGCCCAATTCCATTCATGTGCACAGCACTCTCCCCAACACATGTCTCACAGATCCAACATTCACTCCCTCTCATTCATCCCGAAGGTAGCTAGCAACATTCCATGGGTTGCATGTGTACAGGCAGCCAGCACTACAACTCCCACCAGGCCCCCTGTCCCACAGCTGAGCAGGATGGACCCCCCCCAATCAAGAGCCATGTGTAACCATTCCCTCCCTCTGCTCCACAGGGAGCCAGCCATCTTAACAGGGAGGGGTGTCTGTGGATAGGCAGCCAGCACTACAACTCCCACCAGGCCCCCTTGTCCCACAGCTCAGCAGAATGGAACACCCCCCCACCCAAGAGCCATGTGTAACCATTCCTTTCCTCTGCTCCACAGGGAGCCAGCCATCGTAACAGGAAGGGGCGTCTGTGGATAGGCAGCCAGCACTACAACTCGCACCAGGCCCCCTTGTCCCACAGCTCAGCAGGATGGAGCACTCCCCCCACCCAGAAGCATGTGGCAGCCATTGAATCTCACTCATCTAACTTACAGGTAGGTAGCCATATTGACAGGGAGGGGTGTGTGTGAGTGGGAGGCCAGCACTACAACTCCCAACAGGCCCCCTTGTCCCACAGCTCAGCAGGATGGAGCACTCCACACACCCACAACCATGTGGCAGCCATTGAATCTCACTCATCAAATTTACAGGTAGGTAGCCATCTTCATAGGGAGGGGTGTTTGTGGGTGGGAGACCAGCACTACAACTCCCATCAGGCCCCATGTCCCACAGCTGAGCAGGATGGAACCCCCCAACCAAGAGCCATGTGTAACCATTCCCTCCCTCCGCTCCACAGGGAGCCAGCCATCTTAACAGGGAGGGGTGTCTGTGGATAGGCAGCCAGCACTACAACTCCCACCAGGCCCCCTTGTCCCACAGCTCAGCAGGACGGAGCACTCCCCCCACCCAGAAGCATGTGGCAGTCATTGAATCTCACTCATCAAACTTACAGGTAGGTAGCCATATTGACAGGGAGGGGTGTGTGTGAGTGGGAGGCCAGCACTACAACTCCCAACAGGCCCCCTTGTACCACAGCTCAGCAGGATGGAGCACTCCACACACCCACAACCATGTGGCAGCCATTGAATCTCACTCATCAAACTTACAGGTAGGTAGCCATCTTCATAGGGAGGGGTGTTTGTGGGTGGGTGGCCAGCACTACAACTCCCACCAGGCCCCCTGTCCCACAGCTGAGCAGGATGGAACACCCCCCCACCCAAGAGCCATGTGTAACCATAACCTCCTTCCGCTCCACAGGGAGCCAGCCATCTTAACAGGGAGGGGTGTCTGTGGATAGGCACCCAGTACTACAACTCCCACCAGGCCCCCTGTCCCACAGCTCAGCAGGATGGAACACCCCCCACAACCAAGAGCCATGTGTAACCATTCCCGCCCTCTGCTCCACAGGGAGCCAGCCATCTTAACAGGGAGGGGTGTCTGTGGATAGGCAGCCAGCACTACAACTCCCACCAGGCCCCCTTGTCCCACAGCTCAGCAGGATGGAGCACTCCCTCCCACTCAGAAGCATGTGTCAGCCATTGAATCTCACTCATCAAACTTACAGGTAGGTAGCCATATTAACAGGGAGGGGCGGGTGTGAGTGGGAGGCCAGCACTACAACTCCCAACAGGCCCCCATGTCCCACAGCTGAGCAAGATGGAGCACTCCACCACACACCCATAAAGATGTGTCAGAAATTCCCCCCAAATGTGCCACAGAACAGGTAAGTAGACAGTGCATGCACCCCGCCATTTCTCTCAAAAAGCATGGAGCCATATGACCACACCAGCCCTCACATCCCACCAAAATTGCCACAGATCAAATAGCCACTTACAGTGTGCAGACACCTAAGCGTATGTAACTTTCACAGAAACCAAAGTGTGACTCACCAAATAACATGTTGAAGAAATTCAGGGCACAATCATGCACAGCACTGAATGCTATCTGTAAGTGCCATGGGGGCAGAGCATCAAGGCCCATATGAAAACAAAACAAGCATGGTCTGTAGTAAAAAGAAAGCAAAGCACATGACATGACAAAGGTATACATGAGATTACAATGGCTAGTTCGTGCTCAGATGTAACGTCTTCCATGCAGAGCAATCAACAAAGATGTATCACATGAAGTTGTTGTGCTGCTAGTTGTTAGATGACAACATGTCCTTGTAATCACAAAATCTGCACGTGGCTCATGGTATCTATAGACATGTGACACCATGGACAAGTAATGTATATACCTCCACATCATGTCATGATGCACAGTACTGTGCAGACATACAATGTGATACCAATGCAAACTGTGTGGTGTATAACTTGTAAATAAAAAACATCTAACACCAAGCTTCTTGAGGTGCACTTCAATGACCATTTCCCCTCTGTACCACAGGTGACCAAGAACTGACAGCTGAAGATGAACACACCAACCTGCAGAGCCAGTCTCCACCCCCGGAACATGGACTCTCTGATGCAGACTCCCTAGATTTCTTGGATGCGGAGCCATAAGCCGGCCCATCAGGCATGCCAGGGCGCAACAGGTCCCAGGACCCCACTGTCCCAACCGCCACCACCTCAGCAACAACAACTACGCTGACCCTGCTGTAACGACCTGTGCGGCCTCCCCCACCACCACCAGTGCTGCCTGCAACACTCTCTCTGCCTCAGAGAATGACAACCCCACCCCACAATCGGAGGAGGACAGGGAGAGTACGCGGGTGCGTAGAGTGGTGACGCGACAGGTCTGGGACAGCAGGGCAGGTGGGAGGGCAACTGGGCGTCAAACCCAACCGGACACTGGGACCAAAGCCCTGGCCAACATCACCAGAGTCCTTGGGGCCTATGAACGAGCCCAGGGACACACGTGCCAGGCTCTTGAAGAGTCCCGTGAGCTCCGCCTGCTGCTGAGGTCCATAGACACCTGCATGGGCCAAATCGTGGACCTCTTGGGCCAGCTTGTGGGGGTCCTGAGAGACAGGCCTGTGGCCTAAACAACAGCTCCACCTCCCTCCAGTGGCCCGCAGGGTGACAGTTCCCCCACCTCCCCTGCGGCCACAGAGAGGGGTGAGTCCTCAGACCCCGCTGAGGCCGAAGCAGAGGCCCCCACTGCCAAACGATCAAGGGGCCGTCCAAAGAAATCCCAGGGAGGATCCCGTGGCAAAGCACCAGCCAAACACCAGTCAAGGAGCCAGCCACCCCTCTTCACCCTGCCATTGACTTTGTTGACTGTCCTTACCCACACTGCCAGGCTAATGGCATGCGTCTGTTGGACTGGGTCACCACATCAATGTGGTGACTACTCGATTGTCTCATCTACCATCACTGACAACTCATTGATTCCCTTTTCACCATTTTGAAAATATTCACTTCCCTGTCACATATACCCATTGTAAATAAACACTCCTTACACACCTATGTTTTCGTGTCAGCTCCATGTTTATCACAGGATGTACAATGTTGACTCTGTTTACAATGTACCAGGAGCACTGATTGTCTGGACTCATTGAGAGGCTGAAGGGACCTATGAAAACACAAGGGAACAATATTCACTTGTCAGGTGATGGCATCACAGCCATTACACAACACTTGTCATCAAGGCACTCAAATCTGCACACATTACAATGAGCAACAGTACCAACATAGACATCCTGTAGCTGTGCATGACTACCCTGTCCCAGAAACATTAGCAGCCAGAACAGAGCCAACAACAGGCAGCAGTCACAAAACTCACCTAGGCCTTTTCACCAACAACAAAATCAGCACACAATGGCACCGTTGTACGTTTACACTCACCTTCAAGGGAAGTAGCAGTTGATGAGCTGTTGACGCAGGTCGACACCTTCCTCCTCTCCACTATCCTCGTCACTGGACATGTGTGGGTTTGCAGGCGGGGGCCTCAGCTGCTCATCATCATCCAGGAGCAGGGGGATCTCCTTGCGCAAGGCCAGGTTGTGGAGCAAGCAGCATGCAACTATGATCTGACACACCTTTTGGGGAGAGTACATCAGTGCACCTCCGGTCTTGTCCAGGCAGCGAAATCGTGACTTGAGTAAACCAAAAGTACGCTCCACCACATGACGTGTCCTGCCATGGGCATCATTGTAGCGGACATCACCCGGGGTCCTGGGATTCCTCAGTGGGCTCAGCAACCAAGGCCGGTTGGGATATGCAGAGTCACCTAGGTGTGAGATACACAGACCAATTTAGTTATATAAACAGTAGCTGAGAACAGCATGTCACACATACAGCACACTACTTCACTCTGCGTACTCACCCACAATCCACGCACGCTCTGGATGCAGATTTGCCATCAGCTGTGGTACGATGCTGTTACGCAGGATGTAGGAGTGGTGGGCTGATCCCGGAAATTTGGCACAGACATGTGAGATTATCATATCCGCCTGGCATACCACTTGCACATTAATGGAATGGAAATGCTTCCTGTTCCTGTAGATGTGCTCACGTGCCTGTGGTGGAACCAGGCCAACATGTGTGCAGTCAATAGCACCAACAACATTAGGGATGTGGCCAAGGGCATAAAAATCACCCTTCACAGCCGCCAATTCATGCCTCCTGGGGAAATGGATGTATCTGTCCTTGTAGGTCATCATAGTGGACAGGACATCACGTAGCACCATGCTGAACATAGGTTGCGACATCCCACCTGCGCTGGACACCGTGTACTGGAACGAACCAGTTGCAAAGAAATGCAGGGCCGCCATCACCTTACACGTTGGTGTCAAAGCAGTTGGATAGGTTCTGCGAGGCCTCAGATGGGGCTCCAACAGAGCACATAGGTCTTGAAGGGTAGGTCGATCCAGACGGAATTTCCGTATGATGTCCACATCCTCCATGTCCGCCAGCACTGTGAATGGACGATACAGATTTGGGTGCCTCCTAGGTGAGATGAAAGGGCACACATGTCAATTAAATCCCCCTATGTAATGTGTACAACATCTTACGTGTTGACTGAGACAGCGCCAACAATGACTGGCAAAAACACTTGAGCTTACTGCACAACTCACATGTAGGGACACCTTGACCTAAACTAGTCGCACACTTGTCCAGTATTCACACAGAGATGTCCCCCAAAACAGATTCAGACTAGGTGAATTCAAAAAGGTACATCCCAACATCTTGTGCCACCTGCCCTGAGAGTAGTTGACATGGCACATGTGTGAGACAGCAACACTGCTAGCTTCTACGTAGCTGCTGTACCTGCCACATCTTCTTGCGTAATTCGGACATGGCACACATTAATAACACAATGTGCACAGTGTGTGCACAAAGATCAAGAATTAACATGAGTTCAGCAATCTACACAGTGAAATAGGCACAATATGTGGTCAGACCTTCATTACTGTGTGTCGCTTAAACATCTCACACATTGAAATGTGTACACATGTGAGAGTCCATCACACCACAGATCTGTGTACAAGCACAACAATTTCATAAGTGACATGTGAGTGAGTACATGCCTGTGCATGTAATACTGTGCACTGACATGGCATGTGTAGTCATCAGTGGGCTAATAGTCACACTAGCATTGGTTAGCACAATCTGGTGGCATGATTCATGTGTCTACTGTACAATGTTGAGAACTGGCCATTGACCCTGCCACAGCATGATGTGTCCATAGGTGGCATAAGCGTGCTCCGCCACCACAATCACGGCCATGGGCACCAATATCAGGCGGCTAAATCACGGTAGCGACTGTCTGGCCCCTGCGGTGTGGCACCGCCAATGCCCACCGCTATCGAGGTAGTGATATGCACATTGTAAAATGGCGGTTGGTGTGCTCCGCCACCACAATCACGGCCATGGGCACCAATATCAGGCGGCTAAATCACGGTAGCGACGGCCTGGCCCCTGCGGTGTGGCACCGCCAATGCCCACCGCTATCGCGGTAGTGATATACACATTGTAAAATGGTGGTTGGTGTGCTCCGCCACCACAATCACGGCCACGGGCACCAATATCAGGCGGCTAAATCACGGTAGCGACCGCCTGGCCCCTGCGGTGTGGCACTGCCATTGACCACCGCTATCGCGGTAGTGATATACACATTGTAAAATGGCAGTTGGTGTGCTCCGCCACCACAATCACGGCCATGGGCACCAATATCAGGCGGCTAAATCACGGTAGCGACCGCCTGGCCCCTGCGGTGTGGCACCGCCAATGCCCACCGCTATCGCGGTAGTGATATACACATTGTAAAATGGCGGTTGGTGTGCTCCGCCACCACAATCACGGCCATGGGCACCAATATCAGGCGGCTAAATCACGGTAGCGACCGCCTGGCCCCTGCGGTGTGGCACCGCCATTGCCCACCGCTATCGCGGTAGTGATATACACATTGTAAAATGGCGGTTGGTGTGTTCCGCCACCACAATCACGGCCATGGGCACCAATATCAGGCAGCCAAATCACGGTAGCGACCGGCTGGCCCCTGCGGTGTGGCACCGTCAATGCCCATGCCCTTACAGCCAATGGGAAGCGCAATCGCAGTAGCCAAATGCAATTTTGAAAATCGCAGTAGGCGTGCTCCGCTACCGCGGGGCCAGTCATTGGATGCAATTGTAAGATGCACGATCGCGGTAGCAACCGCCTGGCCCCTGCGGTGTGGCACCGCCAATGCCCATGCGCTTACAGCCAATGGGAAGCGCAATCGCGGTAGCCAAATGCAATTTTGAAAATCGCGGTAGGCGTGCTCCGCTACCGCGGGGCCGGTCATTGGATGCAATTGTAAGATGCACGATCGCGGTAGCAACCGCCTAGCCCCTGCGGTGTGGCACCGCCAGTGCCCATGCCCTTACATCCAATGGGAAGCGCAATCGCAGTAGCCAAATGCAATTTTGAAAATCGCGGTAGGCGTGCTCGGCTACCGCGGGGCCGGTCATTGGATGCATTTGAAAAAAGCTGACCTTGAACACCAATTGCAGCAGCTTAGTACCACTGAAACAACCCCAGGGGGCTATATATGTGTGGGAGAGAGCCACACATTTCCACTGCTTCCAGACACTGCTGACTGACACACTTCACCACCAACTGCTGCTGTTCCTGTCTCCTGGACCCTGTGATGGCGAGGACTGAGAACATCAGGGCCCGTCCCTTCACCACAGAGGAGCTGGAGGTCCTGGTGGACGAGGTGCTCACACAGTATGGGAGGCTATATGGTGCTCCTGATGTCATGGTAAGTGTTTCCGAGTGAAATTAGGGGAGTGCAGGAAGTGCACGAATGAAGTTGATCTGCTGCAGTATGGGCCTGAGAGTGAGGGTTTGTGTGATACACTGCCTAGCATGCTGACTTCAGGGGAAAGGGGTTTGTAGCCTATTTTACACATTTCTCTGGCTGCATAACAGGATGGGAGGGACATGCAGTGTTTTTGCAGCCATACAGTGACACTGCAGGTTTGTGAAGTGGGAGTCAGGACAGAAATTGCCTGTGCTAATGGATGTTTGGGTCCATGAGGTTCTTCACAGGCTCATCTGTGACATTACAAAGAGTTTCCGTCCAGAGGGTACAGATGGTAGTGGGTGTGACTTCATATTGCCACCATGGATATGTCAGCATTATGCACAAGAGTGAAATGCCTGAGGGTGACACTCTTGGTGGAAATTCACCTATGACACAGCAGATTGTTGTACTTTTGAAACATCCCCCTTCCATTTTTGCAATAATGTGTACTGACTCGCATGTGTAGGCAGATTTGTCCCTCCCATATTGTACATGCATGTGACAGTTCGGATGGCCCACGTTAGACCACATTGTGAGCCCCCCTGGCCTGCACAGTTACTGCCCAATTTGTCAGGGACCCATCACTGAATGGTCAGAGTGAGACATATGGGTTGTCTGCTACCCTATTTCTCAATGAGCTATCTTACGCCTGTGGATTGCACAAGACAGACCTTGTGATAAGGGTGTGAGATAGTAAGATCATGTCCCTATATGTGACCTCCATAACACAGGTAGCCATTCACATGCCAAGGACATTGAGGGGTGTGTAGTGTTGGACACAGTGAGTCTGCCCAAAAACATCATTTGCAATGTAATGTATGTCTTGCTCCCTCACATACTGCATTGCAGATGTGGGCCATCTTCACCTTGCTTTCTGTGCTGGCATTCTGCATGTGTCTGAGATGGCCAGGTACTGTGTCCATCCTCATACCTGCATGCATTTCTATTCAAGTATCTCATGCTAATGTACTACGTGTCATGCTGTATTGTCTCTGCTAAACATATCTGAGTAGCTGTGCTGAGTGTGTGCATGCTCCTGTACTGAGACACAGTGGTACATAACCCAGTGTAACTGAAATTTGCTCTCCTTGTCTCCCATGCCTGCAGCTCAAAGTCCACCAGCGTAAGGCCGTATGGAGGGCCATAGCATGCAAGGTGCGTGCTCTGGGTGTGTCCAACCGACGGCACACACACTGTCACAAGAGGTGGGATGACATCTGCCGGCTGAGCAAAAACGTGGCAGAGATGATGCTGGGGCTGCTCCCTTGGACTGGCAGGTTGGCCCGCAGGAGCATGACACCACTAATGGCCCGCATCTTGGCTGTGACACAGCTAGAGCTGGATGAACGTTTGAGGGCCCATCAGCAACAAGCTGGGGGTGAGTATTCTGGGAAGGGTGACTTTGGTTGTGAGTGACTGCATGTATTCCAACCCTGAGCCAGTGCTGAGCTCTGTAATGTTGCTCATGTGATGCAATGGCTTGTAAGTGGCCTCTCTGTTGGGTGCAGCTGTCATGCATTTTCGCTACATGTTCTTTCTCATGTCATTGATGTAATGGCCCTTGACGTTGCATTCTGAGTTGTGGCCTTGTGGCATCGGCTGCATTAGGGGAGTCAGGGACATCCTATGGCAGTGACCGGCACTGTGTCTCATCTGAGTGTACTTTCGTCAATGTGTGCAGTGCCTGAGCTCGAAATTGTGAGAACTACACATCTGACACCAATGTGCAACTGTAGTTGTGCACCAAAGCATGACATGGTGGATGGCAGTAGCTCATGGCCATTGCTAAATGACATTTTGGAGTCTGTATCTGTGTTGTCCCATTATGTTGACTCCATATGTGACTGTGACGACATGTTGGGATGTACATCTTTTCACCCACAGGGACCTAGGTATGCTCACAGGGATCTGTATGTCAGGTTACACGGAGGCACGGGCAAGCTATTTGGCTGTGTGGACATCACATGGGTGAAAAATGCCAAGTGTGCATGCTACCATACATCTTTTGTGTTTGAATTAAGGTTGCACAATGTGACTGCACAGGGTGGTGTGCAACTTGGGGTTATCATCATCTTGTTTTGTGCTTTGCTTGCATATGATGTTTGTGTGAATGGCACTAAACTGAACCTACGTCTCTGTCTCTTGCAGCATCTGCCGAGGGCACAGAGGGACAGGGGACGGACACCAGTGGTGAGGCATCTTGCACGACTGCTACACATGAGCCCTCTGACACTGATGTGACCAGTGCCTCGGAGGGGGACAGGAGTGTCCTTGAGGAATCACGCCCAGAAACACCAACCTCTATGTCATCTGATGCCAGCGGTGACTCCTCGATGTTGGCGGGCACAGGGAGTGGGAATTCTGCCTCCTCTTCCACCATACATCATCCAGTGCTCACCCTCCCAGCTACTTCCACTAGTGCTGCACGTGCTCGCACCAGTAAGAAGGGAAGACTGTCCTTCCCCCCAGGCACCGCTGACCCTGCCTCTGTCTTCCCTGCTGCCCTCAGTGTTGAGGCGGTGGACCTTTTGCGCCGCTGTGTATGGGTCAGACAACTCTCCAGAATGCCTTCCAAGACCATGACAAGAAGTTGGCACAGATAGTTGCCTTCATGGAGGGGATTCATTCAGACGTGGGTGGGCTACACAGGACTGTCCAGTCTTTGTCCTCCACAGTGACGGCAGCCATTCAGCTGTCACAGGCTCAGAGTCCAGCTCCAGTCCCTTTGGCAACCCCCCTGCCAGTGGCTACATCTGACGACAGTGACCACACACCACAGCCCACAGGCTCCAGGTACACCACACGCAGCACACAACAGCAGCACCCCAAGCGGGCCAGAGCGCAGACACCATCCCCCAAACAAACTAAAGTGACACAGGAGTGCAAAGGCAAAAGCCCTTCAGGTGACACTCAGGGGCATCAAGCCAAGAAGCAGGCCTCAGGCTCACATGCCTCAAAATCTGCCCCATCCAAGGACACTCCCGTCCCAAAGGCATCTCCCAAAGACAGGCAGACAGTTGCCGTGCCTGCTGTGAAGGTTGTGCCTGCTAAGAGTCCGCAGAAAAAGCCCTCTAAGGCAGATTCACCCACAACCTCAACTCCCACCCACACCCCTGTGAAGCTGGGAAAGGAGGGCACTGTAGGGGGTTCAGCTGGTCAACAGGGGATGGAGGGGAATAGGCAAGGCCAGGCCAAGCGTACTGGCCGATCCAGCAGATCCCCAGAGGGAGTGCCACCACCTGCACCTGATGCACCTGTGGTGGGGAGTGAGTCTGTTGTGCCCGCCCCACTTCCCACTCCTACCAAGACAATTTTTCCATATCGAATCCCCAAGAAGTGGAAAGGCAGCCCTCCACATTCTCCCTCACACACTGTCTCACGGCAGCATGTCTCTGCCTCCACATGCCACCACACCGAGCGGTCCAAGCAGCCCTCCGGCTCCCAAAACCACTGATGCCCCTACCTCAGCTGGTCCTCTCTCTCCCAGGTCCAGTCCTACAACAGGCCCCGACAATCAGCCACCTCCCAGTCCGACTGACAGCCAAGTCTGAGGCTAAGTCCCCCTCCCACACCTATCTCTCCCACAGCGGTGCCTGGACTGCCCATTGTTATCCCCCTAGCTGTGTTGCTTCCCATGGCAGTGTACGGTGTCACCCATTCCCTGTGCATGTTCTCATGCACACATGTGCCTACTTTGAGCTATGGACTGGCCACTGGCCTTGCTGTTTGTCACTTTGTTTGCCCATTCCCTGTGCAGGTTCTCATGCACACATGTGCCTACTTTGAGCTATGGACTGGCCACTGGCCTTGCTGTTTGTCACTTTGTTTGCCCATGCCCTGTGCAGGTTCTCATGCACACATGTGCCTACTTTGAGCTATGGATTGGCCACTGGCCTTGCTGTTTGTCACTTTGCTTGCCCATTCCCTGTGCAGGTTCTCATGCACACATGTGCCTACTTTGAACTATGGACTGGCCACTGGCCTTGCTGTTTGTAACCATGGATGCCCATTCCCTGTGCAGGTTCTCATGCACACATGTGCCTACTTTGGACTATGGACTGGCCACTGGCCTTGCTGTTTGTAACCATGGATGCCCATTCCCTGTGCAGGTTCTCATGCACACAAGTGCCTACTTTGAGCTATGGACTGGCCACTGGCCTTGCTGTTTGTAACCATGGATGCCCATTCCCTGTGCAGGTTCTCATGCATACATGTGCCTACTTTGAACTATGGACTGGCCACTGGCCTTGCTTTTGTCTACTTTTGATGCCTATCTGGGTAATATGTAATAAAGACAGTTACTCCTGTTGTCTGCTTTGTCAGTGTCCTTGCTTAATAAAATCTTTCTGTATGGGTATGGTTTCATGTGACACATGCTCTGTATGCCACTTTAACATTGCCAATTGCTTGTTTCATTTTTTCAGAGTTTGCCAGAGGTGACAGGCACTTCCGTTCTTCTTGACTCTGAGGCTTGGGGGGGAAATGATGGTTGTTTGTGATAATCTACTGTTATCCTAATCATTCTATGGTCAGGTTTGCTAAATTGTACACATGTCATGTTAGGATGCACTACCAGCACAGAGGGGAATTCTACCCACAGGATTACAGACAGGCTGGCCAGGGTCCATCATGTCTGTGTGAGCTTTCTTGATGTGTGAACAGCAGTGTTGATGTATGGCCATCTTGTGAGGGCCTGTCTTCCTAATCACATGGGTACATTTGAATGTGTGCACTTGAGTGGTCATCAAGTGTGAAAGGGGTGACTTGGTCAGTAGTGTTGATGTGTGTGTGCCCCTGCAATGCCAACTGCACACATGTATGACCCAGGAGCTGAGTGCCTGTTTGTTTGAATTGTCAGCCCTGTGCTTGTGATTGTGGGCACATGTAGGAGCTGTAGGTTGTGCACTGTGCAGTGTGTTGGTGTGTCCTTGCACTCCTGGGGGACACCTACTTGTTGTTGCTGCCAGTTGTGAGTATGCAGAGTGTGTGACAGCCAAGTCTGTGTTGTGTTTTGTTGATCAGCCATGTGTCTTGTTACTGTTTGTGCTCACTGTGCAGACCTGCTCAGCCACACTGACATTGTTGGTGAGTTTTCTCATGCATTGCTGTCACTTGAGCCATTTTTGGCTCCAGTATGGTATGTGGTCTGTGGAGTCATACCATCCCGTATCTGTGCTTCTGATGCCTGCCCATTGGGAGTGACTCCTCTATTTGTTTGTGTACAGTACACTCCTGACCTGTCCACTACTGACGTACACACCACTTCAATCTCATGTCACCTACCCCTTGGGTTGCCAGTGTGTGAGCCTCCCCACCACTTCATCTGTTACACTATGCTTTGTGGTGCTGATCTGTGCACAGGACCAAGGTGCCACTCAGGACAGTTTCCCAATTAGTTATGTGTGATTTTCTTGTACTGGTTTGCAGTCATGGTTGCTCATGTGCAGTGCAACTGTTTGTGCTGCACAGTCCTCTGGTCATGTTGTTTGCACCTGGGTGTCCCTGAGTTGTGCATCTGTGAGTGTTGGGTTAGCTGTATGTGTGTTTGCTGAGGTACTGCTACCCTTCCTGAGTGTGATGTTGTCTGTGTGCTGTGCTGATTTGTGTTGTGGGAGTACATGTTGTGGCACTGAGATGTGTGTGCTACTGATTTGGTTGGTGTGCACACACTGCTTGGCCTGTATGCAGTGCTGTCAGTGTATGTTGCCTTGTACTTGCCTGGTGTGCATCCCCCTGATGTCCAGCTGAGTTTGGAATGTGATGGATTGGCATGTGCATCTGTGGTGTTTCTGTTGTGGATGTATGCAGTGTTTGGCCTGTGTTGGCTCTTTCTGATGACAGATGCTCTGTGTGTGATGTTCTATTTGCATTACATTGTGTGTGAATAGTTTGGGCATTGTGATACATTCTGATGTGTGTTGCAAGTGTAGTGTGCATTACTTGTGTGTCTGTCACATGCAGCAAGGTGTATTCTTGTTACTGGGCTTGTTCTGAGTGCCCAATAGTGCTATGTCCTCCTATCTTTGACCTGTCACTTGTCAGGATTGGGCATGTGCATGCTTGTGGTACACTATGACGCCATGTTGACTTGATGGGTGGTGTGGTGTCTCTGTCTGTGTTAGCTTATTGTCCCATTGATCCCAGTTTGTGTTCATGACTGTTTTGAGATGATGCAATTCTTGTTTGTGTTGGGTTATGGGGTCTGTGCATTGGTCCTGAGTGACAATGTTGTGCACTCCTGTTCTGTCTGGGGTTCCATTGCCTTTCCACTGTTTGGCTGGCCATATGTGGGGTTGTTGGACGTCTGTGTATGTTGTTTGTGTTTGGCTATTGTTTTTGTGTTAGCATTGGTTCAGGCATCCCTGAGTGTGTGTGTGATGTTTGTGGATGCACCCCAGGGAGTGTGATTGGTTGTCAGTGTACTCACAGAACATCATTTGCACCATTCTGTGTGTTTGACACTGGTGTTGAGTGCTGCAGGTGTGAGTTGGGTAGAGGAGGGGTATGTGTGAAGGTCCAACTTGGGTTTGACGGTCAGGGAGTGTGACAATGAGCCATGTGTGTTGTGCTGATGACATACACATGTCAAGTGAGTTGAGACAGATGTGTGGCTTATCACTGTTTGACTTCAGACACTTCCTATCATTTCTGTGCCAATGCATGGCTTGCCTTGATGTCTCCCTGAGTTGTTGGACAGAGGTCACTTTTGTTTAATTCCACTCACTGTGCCACCCATGTCTGATTTGATGGCCTAAGGGTGGTGTGATATGTTCCTTATCTTGCATGTGATGTACACATGCTTTGTGGCTTGCTCCATGGCTTTCCATCACTGTTCACTTCACGTTTGTCTAGCCCATTTATTGCCCTCCATTACTGCTGTCATCTGGTATGTGTATGTGGCTGTGTGTCAGTGTGGGGTGTGTCTGAGTGACTTGACAGGCAGTGTGGACAGTTCAGTGGATGTTCATATGCAGTGTGAGTCTTCATTTTGTGATTGGACTCAGTTTGCTTGACATGAGTGGAGGGTAGGTGAGAGGAGGAGGAATTCCCTGCCCCTGAGCTTCTGTGAAGGGTGTTCCTCTTCACCCCCACCTTCTAAGACAGGCTCCCTGGTTGTTTGATGTGTGTGGTGCAGGGTCTGGCTACACCTGGCAGATGAATTGTGCGGTGGGGGCAGAGGAGGAGCACACAGCATGTCCCCAAATGGGTGTGGGGGTCGTAGTGTGTGAAGGGTGGAGGTGGGGCCCTGTGAATCTTTGTGGACTGCCCATGCCTGGCGCTGGCCCTGCCTACTACATTATGCGCACGATTTCCCGCGTCTTCACCGCTGCGGTGAGGTGACCGGGACATTGCTATGATTTCGCGGTTGATGGGTGACCCAGATGCGGAGGGGTGATTTTGTGACAGGTAGGACATGTGTGGGTACAGTTGGGAATGTGTTCCTGTCCCCACCAGAGTGTCTGATGTGGACAGGAACCATTTATCAGCCCAGGAGTTGTGTGTTGTGTTTGTGTGCGGAGTTGTGTGATTGCGTACCTGCGGCGTTGTCGGCGACGGTCCATTATTTGCTGATAGTGGATCAGGTAGAGCACCGGAAAGGCCTGTAGAGCTGGATCCATTGCGGTCGGGACCGGGTGGAGGGGACCGGGAGTCTGGTTTTGCGCTCCGCTGTCGTGCTTTTGCCGTCTCTGGTTGGGTGGTTTCTCCGCTGCGGTGTGACGGGCTGTTTGGGGCATCGGGATTTGTACGGCGGACGGGACGTCATTCCCCACGGCGGTGGGTCTCTATTGGCTCACACCGCCGCGTTGGCATGCACCAATTTGTGGCGGTTCACGTCGCACTGCGGCGGACGGGAAATGGGCTATCTTTGCCCATTGTAATATGGCGGGCGGGTGGTCCGCTGCTGGAGTGCGGTAAATGACATTTTCCGCCACCGCCAGCATCGCGGAGCTGCCTCCGCCCGCCATCCTAATAAGCCCCATAGTATTTAGAGCAGGGACACTTTAGAGCATACACTGCAAAATCAGTTTTGCTTGTCAAATTTTGCTTGATAGTGAGGGTTTTGCCTAGAGGTGTTTTTAATTCTGTGAAGTTCAACCCATTTTCGCATGCCTTGCATTTACTGCATTTCCTAAATCCTGTTTGTGGCTTTAGCCACATGCATACGGTGGTCACCACCTCGTTTTTGACCAGCAAGTCTCTCATTGATTTCGCTTACCTATATGTGACTTGTGGTTTTTTAGGAAAGTCTTTACCTATGACAGGATCATTAAGGATTAAATGCCAGTGTTTAGCAAGTGCTTTCCTTAGCAAAATATGTTTCTCATTATATGTAGTAATGAATCTTACTCCCTCGTTGTCCTTTTCTTTCTTTCTACTAATTCTGTCTGTGAACAGAATATCTTCCCTTCTCAGTTGTGAAGCTTTCTTTTGTGCTTCTTCTAGTACTAATGAGTTATACCCTCTTTGCTGAAGTCTCGTTATCGTACCTGATTTAACTTGTTGGTAGTCATTTTCAGTGCTGCAAATAAGTCTTGCCCTTAACAATTCACCATTGGGGATACTATGTTTAAGATTGTATGGGTGAAAACTATTTGCATGCAAAATGCTGTTTCCAGCCGTCGGTTTCCTGTACAAAGTGGTTGTAAGTTTGGAGTCTTTGACTCTAATCTATCCATTTAAAAAGTTCATTTCAGTATTGCTTACCTCACATGTAAAATTCAGATTAAGGGAATTAGAATTGATCCTAGCTACAAAAGCTCTAGCATCTGTTTCACTCCCTTTCCATTGTGCAAAAATGTCGTCGATGTATCGTACCCATGGAACTATGGGTTCAACCCATTCTCTTAATTCTGGACCATGGAGCACCTGCTCCTCCCACCAGCCCATGTGGCAAATTAGCAATGCTGGGGGCGGAGCAGGTGCCCATAGAAGTCCCTTGTAAATGTTGGAACAGTTCTCCATTGAACCAAAAAATATTATACTGCAAACACCATTCCATCATTTGTAGGATCATTTCATTGTGTTTATAAAATTTGATGGCTCTGGCTCGTAAGAAATGTTGTGTGCCTTTCAGGCCATCTCTGTGTCTAATACTCGTGTAGAGGGAGGTCACGTCTTAAGCCATCATTTACATATCATCCTCCCAAACTATATCGAAAATGATCTTTAGGAACTCTGTGGTGTCCTTTATGTATGAAGGAAAGTTACTGTCAATGGGTTGTAAAAAATGGTCTATGTACATGACGTATTCTCAAATAGACTGTCATTTGCTGCCACTATAGGTCTCCCTGGTGGTCTAGCTCTTTTTTTGTGTGTTTTAGGAATAAAGTAAAACACCGGTATCTTGGGTTCTTCCTTCCTCACGAATTTCCCTTCATCCCAATTCAGCAAACTGTCATTTCTCCATGCAACCAGTTGGTTGTGAAACCTTTCTTTCACTCTTTCATACTCAGGTTTAGTGATACGGGTATAGCAATCTCTATCATTCAATTGGGAGTAAGCTTCACACATATACATGCTCTTGTCCCAAAGGACTACATTACCACCTTTGTCTGAGAGACTTACTACACATTCATCCAAATTATTCCATTTCTTCATTTCTTCACTACTTGCCTAAATTGTTTTTCTTGTCGTTCTGCTGATCTAGTTTTCACATGTGTTTTCATTTGCATTCTCTTAATCTCACTGGACAGTAAATTGGAAAAAACTTCTATGCCATCATTCATACTGGGGGGAATGAACCTTGATTGCACACGGAAATTAGTGCCACCACCTTCGCCTATATTATTACCAGCTGTTTCTAACCCAGATAATTCAGTCTGTTCAAAAGTTCCCACATTGGCATCATCTAGGGATAGTAGCACTCCCAAACCAGGGGCATCCTGCAGTTGTAGGCCGTCAGTAGAAAGTTCTGCTGTGGGCCATGGTTGACTGGTTTCAGGTTTCATTTTGAAAACATTTCTTAATTTCAATTTGTGGATGAAATTATACAAGTCCACTCTCGTTTGTGCATAGTCAAAACCTGAAACCAGGCAAAAGGAGAGACCCAAGGACAGTATTCTCTCATCCTCTTGGTTAAGTTCTAAGTTCGTTAGATTAATTACAGTTTTGGATCCTTGTATTCCTTCTTGTAGCTGGGTGTTACTCTCCCTTTGGGCTCTTGATCGTTTCCCTTGTCCGCCTCTCCTTTGTTTCCACCTCCTCTTTGCTGTCTTTGTATTTTGGGTATGTGCTTTGTTCTCCGATCTGTGCATAAAAAAAGGTTCTCCTCTTATAAAGATGTGCGTGCTTTTTCTCCTCAGCTCCGACCTGTTTTATCTCCTTCTGATTCGGTTCCTGTGTCCGAACTGAAGTCACTCAGTGACACTTCTTTTCTCAGTTGGTTACCTTCACTTTGTCTTTGTCTGCGCATTGACTCAAATCTCCTGGCAAAGGTGTAGATTTGCCCTCTTAAGTAGTACATCTTATCTCTATGAAATTTATGGGCTTTCCTTTGTTTCACCCCTTCCTCATGTTTGGAAATTCTAAGTTTCATTTCTTTCTTAAATTGGGCTACTTTGTCTTTGTTGTCATCTTTGCCTAATTGTTTGTTGATCTGTTTGATTTGGTCCAGCAAATTGTTTCTTTCTAGTTCAGCATATTTAATTAGAACCAACATAATTTTTATGGAACATTCAGTGTTGCACTCTACCCATTCCTTTATTAAATCAGGGTGAGGGTTTTCGTAGCTGGGGGTGATCATAATTCGTAACCCTCGGGGGATCCTTCCAAATTCAATATATTTCTTCAAAGCAACTGCATCCCACCATTTTGAGATCTCAGCTCTGGTCAGTATCTCCAGTTTTTTCAAATTATTCTGCAAGTTTCCCCATTCGCTCTGCTCTTGTCTAGAGTGTTTGATTCTTGTCCCTGGTCTGCCTCCGGTGAAAACAGTGTCTCCGCTGCCTTTTCTCTCGCTGCCATCTCCTCTGCTTCCACCAATCCTATTAATCTCTTTTCTACCGCTCCCGCTGTATTCGTCAATACTCTACAGCCCGGCTCCCGCTGTGTGTCAGTTCCCGGTACTCGGATCTGTCAAATAAGGCAGGGTTGGCGTTCTTCAACCCCACTCCTGCAGTCAGACTCACCCGATAGGTAGTTGTTCAGCAGAGGGCCCGAAGGTATCGAAGCCCTCCTGGTTTCGGCGAGTTTCCTCCCGGCTGCCCAATCGCCATTGGTGCTGAGTTTACAGCGCTTTGCTGTGCGCTGTTATAAAAGCAAGAAAACAGTCCCAAACTCCTCGTGGAAAGAAACCCTAAACACTCCAGTGCAGTAGTTAGATATTTATTTCAATCATGGCAGAAGCACTAATGCCAACGTGTTTCGGTGCTAGCTCGCACCTTGGTCACGACGTTGACCATGTCGGAACATACTTTTTTTATACATCTTGTTCCAGAATGGGTACAATAAAATAGTAAACATCGATAGAGGACTTCTACCAGTTCGACCATTCTTGGCGGCCATATTGGAGTGGTTAATAACTCATTCATTATACTTCAAGTGCTCATTCTGCATACATCAAATACAATTCATATATTTTCAAAGAAAAGACATTAATTCAAGGCCATTAATTCTGAAACATGTTGTTGCAATACAGAATAATTCATTATCTTTGTACTGAATGTGAAAGAATTTCACATTCATTATCCTACTCGGATACAGTCCATTATCTATTGACTGTAAAAAATCAAAAGAAATATTGTATAAAAACATAAATCTTCAAAATCAAATTTCAGTAAATATGAGGCACCCTAGTTATCGTATTGAATCTAGCTATTAATTTTGTCATGGAAGCCAATGTTATACGTATAATCACATTGTACTATATTGCCCCAGTGGGCTTAGTCCTATACAATCAAATAAATTGTGTATTTAGTCAGACAACTTTACTAATTCACTGGCTCCCCTGTCGAAGCATTTGTTTCTCTTTTGACGAATATTAGGCTGCTCTCAACTATGGATTAACCACTACCTGGTACTCCCTTTCTGCTTCACTAGCTAGAAGTCCTCCTGTAAACAAAACACAAAATAATAACCTGGTTAAAACTCGACAAAGAGTAAATTGAACATAATTGATTTAAAATAACATGATCTTAAGATAGGCTGCGAGCTAGGCTAGAGGTGTACATAGAGCTCTTCGTCAATGTTCAAGCCTTGTGCCTCCTTGCTGTCCATATCAAGAATGTACATAAACTCTAATCTTCTGAGCTCCTTCTCCCTGTCTCCATCTCTCTTGCTCTTTGGCACACTGTCAATTACACTGTATTCTAGAAATTTATGATCTCCCTCGTGTAGTGTCATTGTTTGTAATAGCCCTCAGATCTTGTAAGATACGTTTATGTGCTGGAAGAACAGTACTTCCGACATAGTATTTAGAGCAGGGACACTTTAGAGCGTACACTGCAAAATCAGTTATGCTTGTCAAATTTTGCTTGATAGTGAGGGTTTTGCCTAGAGATGTTTTTAATTCTGTGAAGTTCAACCCATTTTCGCATGACTTGTATTTACTGCATTTCCTAAATCCTGTTTGTGGCTTTAGCCACATGCATACCGTGGTCCCACCCTCGTTTTTGACCAGCAAGTCTCTCATTGATTTTGCTTACCTATATGTGACTTGTGGTTTTTTAGGAAAGTCTTTACCTATGACAGGATCATTAAGGATTAAATGCCAGTGTTTAGCAAGTGCTTTCCTTAGCAAAATATGTTTCTCATTATATGTAGTAATGAATCTTACTCCCTCGTTGTCCTTTTCTTTCTGTCTACTAATCCTGTCTGTGAACGGAATATCTTCCCTTCTCAGTTGTGAAGCTTTCTTTTGTGCTTCTTCTAGTACTAATGAGTTATACCCTCTTTGCTGAAGTCTCGTTATCATACCTGATTTAACTTGTTGGTAGTCATTTTCAGTGCTGCAAATACGTCTTGCCCTTAACAATTCCCCATAGGGGATACTAAGTTTAAGATTGTATGGGTGAAAACTATTTGCATGCAAAATACTGTTTCCAGCCGTCGGTTTCCTGTACAAAGTGGTTGTAAGTTTGGAGTCTTTGACTCTAATCTGTACATTTAAAAAGTTCATTTCAGTATTGCTTACTTCACATGTAAAATTCAGATTAAGGGAATTAGAATTGATCCTAGCTACAAAAGCTCTAGCATCTGTTTCACTCCCTTTCCATTGTGCAAAAATGTTGTCGATGTATCATACCCATGGAACTATGGGTTCAACCCATTCTCTTAATTCTGGACCATGGAGCACCTGCTCCTCCCACCAGCCCATGTGCAAATTAGCAATGCTGGGGGCAGAGCAGGTGCCCATAGAAGTCCCTTGTAACTGTTGGAACAGTTCACCATTGAACCAAAAAATATTATACTGCAAACACCATTCCATCATTTGTAGGATCATTTCATTGTGTTTATAAAATTTGATGGCTCTGGCTCGTAAGAAATGTTGTGTGGCTTTCAGGCCATCTCTGTGTCTAATACTCGTGTAGAGGGAGGTCACGTCTTAAGCCATCATTTACGTATCATCCTCCCAAACTATATCAAAAATGATCTTTAGGAACTCTGTGGTGTCCTTTATGTATGAAGGAAAGTTACTGACAATGCGTTGTAAAAAATGGTCTATGTACATGACATATTATTAAATAGACTGTCATTTGCTGCCACTGTAGGTCTCCCTGGTGGTCTAGCTCTTTTTTTGTGTATTTTAGGAATAAGGTAAAACACCGGTATCTTGGGATCTGCCTTCCTCACGAATTTCCCTTCATCCCAATTCAGCAAACTGTCATTTCTCCATGCAACCAGTTGGTTGTGAAACATTTCTTTCACTCTTTCATACTCAGGTTCAGTGATACGGGTATAGCAATCTCTATCATTCAATTGGGAGTAAGCTTCAGGCATATACATGCTCTTGTCCCAAAGGACTACATTACCACCTTTGTCTGAGAGACTTACTACACATTCATCCAAATTATTCCATTTCTTCATTTCTTCACTACTTGTCTAAATTGTTTTTCTTGTCGTTCTGCTGATCTAGTTTTCACATGTGCTTTCATTTGTATTCTCTTAATCTCACTGGACAGTAAATTGGAAAAAACTTCTATGCCATCATTCATACTGGGGGGAATGAACCTTGATTGCACACGGAAATTAGTGCTACCACCTTCACCTATATTAATACCAGCTGTTTCTAACACAGATAATTCAGTCTGTTCAAAAGTTCCCACATTGGCATCATCTAGGGATAGTAGCACTCCCAAACCAGGGGCATCCTGCAGTTGTAGGCCGTCAGTAGAAAGTTCTGCTGTGGGCCTTGGTTGACTGGTTTCAGGTTTCATTTTGAATACATTTCCTAATTTCAATTTGTGGATGAAATTATACAAGTCCACTCTCGTTTGTGCATAGTCAAAATCTGAAACCGGGCAAAAGGAGAGACCCAAGGACAGTATTCTCTCATCCTCTTAGTTAAGTTCTAAGTTCGTTAGATTAATTACAGTTTTGGATCCTTGTATTCCTTCTTGTAGCTGGGTGTTACTCTCCCTTTGGGCTCTTGCTCGTTTCCCTTGTCCGCCTCTCCTTTGTTTCCACCTCCTCTTTGCTGTCTTTGGGGGATATTCTCAAGAACGTGCGATAAACATTGCCAAAACAGGCTAACGCAATTTTTCCTAACGCCGTCTATCGCGTGAAAATAACTCTGTGTCAACATCGTATTCTCAACACGGCGGTAACATGCAATAGTTTCCCGATAACGCCTCAAATGTCCGCGATACAACTACCCCGATGGCGATAAAAAAGAAAACCCGAACGTGGAAAAAGTTGCGATGGGCCCAACCGCGATAGAAAAATCGGTGACAAGCAGCACCAGGCTTGCAATTCCCACGGCAGGCGGGAAAATTCACCATAAAAGCTGCAAATAAAAAATAAAAAACATAACAACTGCGAAGCACAATGGAGGCAGCCGGATCAAGTACAGAGGACAACCCGAACCCCACAAGCCCCACGGAGGACCAGCCTGGGACCTCGGGGTCAGGGAAGGGCAAGGAGAAGAAGAAGAGGAAGACGCGGTTCAGTCCGCAGGAAAACAGGATCCTGATTACGAAGGTGATAGAACACCATCAACAACTGTTCGTCACCTCCACTGTGTCATTGGCAACAAAAAATGGAATATGGCAGTCCATCGTACACAAGGTGAATGCAGTCGGAGTGCTGAGGAGGACAATGGACGAGGTCAAGAGACGCTGGAATTATGTGAAGTGCAAAACCAAGCTGAAACTCGCAAACAACCGCAAAGCAGCAATGCAGACTGGGGGTGGGAGTCCTGCGCCACAGGAGGAGATGGATTAGATGGAGGAAATGGTGTCCACAGTCATCAGTGTGGAGACGGTGGCAGGAGTCGGGGGACCGAACACTTCTCAACATGACCTGACATAACAGCAACAGGGTGAGTAACCACCAGGGACTGGGGGGACTGGGGGAGATGGGCACAATGGCACACATGCACAATGAAGTATAGCACACTGCACAACCACAATGACTCTGGATCATGTCCCTGATCTCCTTGCCATACTGCAGCACACATAGAAACAGCAAGTAGTTCCCCGTCCACAATGTGCCCAGAGGGGGCCCTCCCCACACATCACCAATCTCACAACAAACCCATGCACATGTGCTGAACCCAGCAAAGCTGCGGATCCGTGAGCCCCACTGACAATGCAAGTGACACTGCATGACGAAGGGGTGGGCGTAGTTCGCAAAGTAGCGCTACGCGAAGTGCACTTCGCACTACGCGAGCTACGCATAGCACTACGCGAACTGCGTAGTGCGCTGTTCGCGATGATTGCACAGTGCCGGATGCTTGTCCGCACTGTGCAATCATTGAAAACGGCATCTTGCACAGTGCGAGCTGTCTTTTACTGCCGCTCGAGTAGATTTTTACTCAAGCGGCAGCTTTCTCAACGCGGACTGGTAGTTTCTCATCGCGAGCGGTCGCGTGCATACGCGACCACTCGCAATGAGAAACCTGACCTCCCCGCGTTGAGAATCTCGCCGGGAGGTTTATTTTCCACGCTCGCGATCGGCAACTTGATGTTGCTGATCGCGAACGAGGAAAAAGTCTTGCCGGGATGTCATTTTGCTTGCTCGCGGTCGCCAACTTGACGTTGAGGACCGCGAGCAAGCAAAAAATTACCGCTGCACTACGCTACGCGTGTTTGCACTGTGCTACGTGCAATTCGCGTAGTGCGAAGTAGCGCAAACTTCGCAAACTACGCGAGCATAGCGTAGTTTTCCGCCCAGGCCTAATGACGATGAGCATGTCTGCAGGCCACTCATTATGACATGTTGCACGCCACGACACCGAGGTGGCTGAGTGTGGTCCACATCCG
This sequence comes from Calotriton arnoldi, assembly GCA_963921515.1. NCBI lineage: Eukaryota > Metazoa > Chordata > Amphibia > Caudata > Salamandridae > Calotriton > Calotriton arnoldi. Next base: position 528,789 of record CAWUFW010003837.1, on the reverse strand, counting down.
GAAAGGAGCAGGTCACACACTGACACATCTACATGCACAAACAACCCCTGATGGCAACAAGACATCTGCGGACAAACCATGCCCAAGAGTCCCAACTCCCACCAAGAGCCCAATTTACCCAAGAATGCAACATCTCAGCACTGCATAAGCACAGAAGTCAAAGGCACACCACCTGAAAGGGAGAAGGCCAAGCAAAGTCTGAGCTGCAGGGGCGACTCTCCCACAATGCAGCACACACACAAGAATCAGAGCACATCAACATTGACAACAATGTGGTACAAACTGCAACACATTCACAACAGAAAAGAGGACACAACTGCTGCCGCTTGTGTGTAGAAACTGGCCAATCACATTAGGCATAGCAGGAAACTGTGACATGATAATGGACAAGTACAACCCCACATCCCTGATGGTGCACAAATGTCCACTGTCCCGCTTCAAATAGGCAGCTCCTCCTAAACAGTCACAATGTACATTGTCATGCAGTCTGTTTGGAAACTTGGCCAATGCGTGAACATACATGGAACACACTGTTAAACTGCATCTCCCCTTTACATTGCAGATGGAGAATCATCACCTCCTGCAGAGCAGACCGAACACCTCCTCACTGATGACGAGGAGGACCTCCCCACCTTCGACACTGATGCCCTCCAAGAGCTCATGGACAGCTTCCGCACCCCACCCCACCCCCAGGAGCAGGTCAGCCCAGCTGCATCGAGGAGACCCCACCCCCTGTACAGACCACACAGCAGGAAGCACCCACCACCCCGGCTGTCTCCCAGGATCCCCACGACCAACACATGGCATTTCAACGCCGTGTGTTGGAGGGCCAGAAGGAGATGGCTGAGCAGGTGCGGGTGGGGTTCGAACTCATGGCAGCCAAACTAGATGCCATCCATGGGTGTCTACTTCCCATCAGGGACCACTTACAGTCCCTAACGGACACCCACAGTCCTTCCATTGGTCTCCAACGAGCCATGGCTGACATCGCTGGAGTCATGACTCGGAGACAAGAACACCTGTCTAGTCAGAGTGGCTCCAGCGATCTCAGCCGGGAGTTGGGACACATGCGGAGGCTCATGGAGGACATGGTGCGGATGGAGGCAGAAAGGATGACTGCCACGGCTGCACATCAGCGAGATGTAGCTGGGATGTAGCTGGGATCTTCCATGCCCTGCAGATCCTCATCATGGCATTGCTGCCACAAGGCCTGGCGCAGATGAATGCTGCTGCTCCTACACCATCCACATCTCCGCCCCCTGATGTGTCAGTGCCCCACAGTGCGGCAGACATTCCACCTCCGGCACCTGATGTGTCACTGCCACACAGTGCAGCCAACAATCCACCTCCGGCCCCTGATGTGTCAGTGCCACACAGTGCTGCAGCCGAAACACCACCACCCACAGGTGAGGCACATCACACATCAGAGGACGATGATGTGGATGAGACTGCCGTTGTGGTAATGAGGAAGCGGTAGCATTCATCTCCGCCATATGGCCTGTTTCAGCTTGGTTCGGCCCTTTGCATCATCACCTTCCACTGTCCCCCGATACACTCTGCGGCACTCACCTTGGACCGCGACATGGACTGCCATATTCTGTTTGGTTACCAATGACACAGCAATCAGACTGCGGACTGAACTCTTCCTCTTCCGATGAATTTGTCCTTCCCTAATGGACTCTGGCTGGCCCTCCACGTAGCAACAATGTCAAGTGGGGTGTGCATGGCCCTGTACTGCTCCAGCTGCAACACTCCACTGAATGTGAATTGTACATTCAAATTCACACAGATGTGTCATGTCTATGATCCTTCAAGTATGACAGTATGGATGAATGTAGGGTCACTGATTCCCCTGCACGTCCATTTTGCACATGTTGTGGGGCTTGGGTCACAGGGTGCAACATTGCCGATTGTGGTCCGGGTGGCGCAGGCACTACAACGGAGACACACGCATTGGTTACTTCCTTGTCCAGGCCAGAACTGAACCACGCCCAGAGCCCCGGGCTCATTGTTCACACCCCTACGCTGGACTGGCATACGCCAGCCCAGCCCAGCCCACTCCGCTTACGCTCACAGGGGGTGACGACACAGCTACATGTCCCAGGTCTTCCCTGTAGTGATCTGCTGGTCACTGGTCTAGTTGTCAGCATGCCACAGCCACTCCCTGAGGGCTGGTTTACACCCACACCACACCCATCCAGCACAAGCGTCACGGGACATGTGACCCTGCCAATAAAAGGGGCACACCACAGCACATCCCCCACTGCCGGAGGTGACATGATGGCGTCCGCATCCACGGAACTCAATCATAAAGGGTCCTTGACTTGCGTTGCACAGAGTTAATGGCACCCGATGGCCTGCGTCCGGCACGGGCCTATTGCCACGTGGTGATGACTTGCGTTGCACTGAGTTAGTGGCACCCAATGGCCTGCGTCCGGCACGGGTCTACCACCACGTGGCGATGACTTGCGGTGCACAGAGTTAGGACCACCTGAAGAGCTGTACAAAAGGGGATGATGGACGGAACGTTTAAGCCAATCAAACACTCACCCCAGTCAACTGATCTGGGTTTAATCCATCATCATTCTTTAGCTCACTCCACCAGTTGCCAGTTCGGGCTGGACTGTTCCCATGAGGCACAGGGTCAGACTGATTTGCATATGGCCATGTCTGAACTGGGGTGGTGGAGTGAGCTAAAGAATGATGATGGATTAAACCCAGATCAGTTGACTGGGGGTGAGTGTTTGATTGGCTCAAACGTTCCGTCCATCATCCCCTTTTGTATCGCTTTGTTCGCCCTAAGTTGGCGGGGGTATGCCCAGACGTGGGTCCCTTGCTCACTTTGCCACTGGATTCAAGCAAGCCTGGCTGATGACGGCTGGAATGCCAGAAACCGGTCCTAGGATGCTTGTTTCCGGTCCAGGGAAGACATGGCTTGGCAGTTCGGGCTGGACTGTTCCCATGAGGCACAGGGTCAGACTGATTTGCATATGGCCATGTCTGAACTGGGGTGGTGGAGTGAGCTAAAGAATGATGATGGATTAAACCCAGATCAGTTGACTGGGGGTGAGTGTTTGATTGGCTCAAACGTTCCGTCCATCATCCCCTTTTGTATCGCTTTGTTCGCCCTAAGTTGGCGGGGGTATGCCCAGACGTGGGTCCCTTGCTCACTTTGCCACTGGATTCAAGCAAGCCTGGCTGATGACGGCTGGAATGCCAGAAACCGGTCCTAGGATGCTTGTTTCCGGTCCAGGGAAGACATGGCTTGGCAGTTCGGGCTGGACTGTTCCCATGAGGCACAGGGTCAGACTGATTTGCATATGGCCATGTCTGAACTGGGGTGGTGGAGTGAGCTAAAGAATGATGATGGATTAAACCCAGATCAGTTGACTGGGGGTGAGTGTTTGATTGGCTCAAACGTTCCGTCCATCATCCCCTTTTGTATCGCTTTGTTCGCCCTAAGTTGGCGGGGGTATGCCCAGACGTGGGTCCCTTGCTCACTTTGCCACTGGATTCAAGCAAGCCTGGCTGATGACGGCTGGAATGCCAGAAACCGGTCCTAGGATGCTTGTTTCCGGTCCAGGGAAGACATGGCTTGGCAGTTCGGGCTAGACTGTTCCCATGAGGCACAGGGTCAGACTGATTTGCATATGGCCATGTCTGAACTGGGGTGGTGGAGTGAGCTAAAGAATGATGATGGATTAAACCCAGATCAGTTGACTGGGGGTGAGTGTTTGATTGGCTCAAACGTTCCGTCCATCATCCCCTTTTGTATCGCTTTGTTCGCCCTAAGTTGGCGGGGGCATGCCCAGACGTGGGTCCCTTGCTCACTTTGCCACTGGATTCAAGCAAGCCTGGCTGATGACGGCTGGAATGCCAGAAACCGGTCCTAGGATGCTTGTTTCCGGTCCAGGGAAGACATGGCTTGGCAGTTCGGGCTGGACTGTTCCCATGAGGCACAGGGTCAGACTGATTTGCATATGGTCATGTCTGAACTGGGGTGGTGGAGTGAGCTAAAGAATGATGATGGATTAAACCCAGATCAGTTGACTGGGGGTGAGTGTTTGATTGGCTCAAACGTTCCGTCCATCATCCCCTTTTGTATCGCTTTGTTCGCCCTAAGTTGGCGGGGGTATGCCCAGACGTGGGTCCCTTGCTCACTTTGCCAATGGATTCAAGCAAGCCTGGCTGATGACGGCTGGAATGCCAGAAACCGGTCCTAGGATGCTTGTTTCCGGTCCAGGGAAGACATGGCTTGGCAGTTCGGGCTGGACTGTTCCCATGAGGCACAGGGTCAGACTGATTTGCATATGGCCATGTCTGAACTGGGGTGGTGGAGTGAGCTAAAGAATGATGATGGATTAAACCCAGATCAGTTGACTGGGGGTGAGTGTTTGATTGGCTCAAACGTTCCGTCCATCATCCCCTTTTGTATCGCTTTGTTCGCCCTAAGTTGGCGGGGGCATGCCCAGACGTGGGTCCCTTGCTCACTTTGCCACTGGATTCAAGCAAGCCTGGCTGATGACGGCTGGAATGCCAGAAACCGGTCCTAGGATGCTTGTTTCCGGTCCAGGGAAGACATGGCTTGGCAGTTCGGGCTGGACTGTTCCCATGAGACACAGGGTCAGACTGATTTGCATATGGCCATGTCTGAACTGGGGTGGTGGAGTGAGCTAAAGAGTGATGATGGATTAAACCCAGATCAGTTGACTGGGGGTGAGTGTTTGATTGGCTCAAACGTTCCGTCCATCATCCCCTTTTGTATCGCTTTGTTCGCCCTAAGTTGGCGGGGGTATGCCCAGACGTGGGTCCCTTGCTCACTTTGCCACTGGATTCAAGCAAGCCTGGCTGATGACGGCTGGAATGCCAGAAACCGGTCCTAGGATGCTTGTTTCCGGTCCAGGGAAGACATGGCTTGGCAGTTCGGGCTGGACTGTTCCCATGAGGCACAGGGTCAGACTGATTTGCATATGGCCATGTCTGAACTGGGGTGGTGGAGTGAGCTAAAGAATGATGATGGATTAAACCCAGATCAGTTGACTGGGGGTGAGTGTTTGATTGGCTCAAACGTTCCGTCCATCATCCCCTTTTGTATCGCTTTGTTCGCCCTAAGTTGGCGGGGGTATGCCCAGACGTGGGTCCCTTGCTCACTTTGCCACTGGATTCAAGCAAGCCTGGCTGATGACGGCTGGAATGCCAGAAACCGGTCCTAGGATGCTTGTTTCCGGTCCAGGGAAGACATGGCTTGGCAGTTCGGGCTGGACTGTTCCCATGAGGCACAGGGTCAGACTGATTTGCATATGGCCATGTCTGAACTGGGGTGGTGGAGTGAGCTAAAGAATGATGATGGATTAAACCCAGATCAGTTGACTGGGGGTGAGTGTTTGATTGGCTCAAACGTTCCGTCCATCATCCCCTTTTGTATCACCTGAAGAGCTGAGCGGGTGTGCAGCCTGCGATGATGCGTTGGCCTCGATACGGCGTCCAACAAATCAAGACTCGATTTGAATTGTGAGCCCTGCTGGACCGCAGTGTACGCGCAGGCAGCAGTCAGCACACACATGACTCCGCGGTGCGGTGCTGCAGGGTGCGCTGGGGGCCTGTGGCGTGGAATCCAGCGATCGGCTGAGGATGTTGCACCGGCACGTGGAGGGCCCGGTGGCGGCAGGTGAGCATTGAGGCCTGGGTGCGCAGGGGCGGGCAGTCATCGCTGGGCGGCGGACCGGTCTGGGGACCAGGGCTGGGGTGCAGCAGGCACACAGGATCGCGCAGGCACCACCGGTCATGGCAGCGGCCTCGTGGCTGGGTGGGGGCACCGCCCTGGCAGACACGACCCTGCATGCGCTGACGAGATGTGCGCGGGTTGGCTTGGGACATAGTCACCTCGTCTCCAGTGTGAATACGGCAGTTGAATGTGGTCGGGCACGTGTGTGTAGGCCTATGGTCACAATATGGCGGACACAGAGACACACGCAGTAGTTACTGTGGTGGCCATCCCGGAACTGGACCACGCCCAGGGCCCCAGGCTATTCATTCGCGACATACGCCGGCCAAGGCCGCTCCGCTCAGGCTTACAGGGGGGGACCACATGGCTACATGTCCAAGGTCTTCCACATTGCCTGGGGTAACCTGTTTGCGTCCACTGTCCACTACACTGCAAACACCAGCAGTAGATGTCCACATGGACATGTCTGTGCTCTGCATACTGCAGTCTGTCCAGCACATCTCTGCCACACTTGGCATTGTGTCCTTTCTTATTGCTGGGTCACTTGCCTCCTTCGCACATTCTTGGTTCCCACCTCTCCCCACATTCTGCAATTGTGTGGCAGAGGGGCTCTGCCTTTGTGGATGGTTTGTCTACATGTCTGGCCCCTGTTACCACGTGCTTGTGTTGTCGTGTCCAGTAGTTGGGCATGTTGGTTGGCATGTTGTATGTGATTATGTTACGTGTGCTCTCCCACAGTTGTGAGTTGTGTGATTGTGGAGTTGAGGTGTGTGGTGTGTTCAGTTAGTATTTACCAATGAGCAGTGCATTGCCATAGGTGCCATCCAGGAAGCGCTGGTTGATGATGGACTGTCGGAAGATGTATGTATCATGCACACTGCCTGTGAAGTTGGCGACGACATTGGTGAACTGTCCCCGGTGGTCCACTATTGCCTGCACATTGATGGAATGCGTGTGCTTTCTGTAGCAGTAATTGTGTGCAGGGTCGGCAGGGGGCACAAATGGTACATGTGTACAGTCAATTGCCCCCGACACGTGCGGTAAGGCAGCTATGGCGTAATTCCCTTGCATGGTCTCCAGCTGTTCATGCACAGCGTGGGGGAAGTGAAGGTGCAGGGGTATCAAGATGATACAAACCGTGATGTTTACAGGTATGATGAATCCTGCATAATGAGACCGTAACAGATGTTTGTGTGGTCGTAACCTTCCTTTTCTTTCCTGCGGAGGTTAGGAGCACACAGACTTCTGTTACAGTATATTTGGACTGGATTCATCATACATGTATGCATTCCGGTTTGTCCAAGTGCAATACACTGTACCAGATTACGTTTGTGACTATGGGGACGCTTGACCATTGTCACCATTTCTCCAACAGGTTTCTGACTACTGATTTCAGGATATGGAATGGTATTGGGGAGTTCCCGCAGCATTTGCAGTTTATTGGATCCACACGTTGCCCTGGTGAAGTTCCCCATTGGGAATGGAACGCGTTGGCTGAGCTTTTCGTCTTGTTGTTTATGTATTTGTAATAAAGTTCTGTTTTTCCACTACCGTTGACTACTGGACTTCATGACCTGGGGGGAAGGTCCGGGGGGTGGTTGCGGCGGGAGTTGTGGCCCTCTTGGGTCTCCAGGCTGCATGATCCTTGTCTCCATGGCATCTGTTGGTCTTCAGATGTGGCTCTAGGCTGGGCTCCCTTTCATACTGCAGGTTGTCATCCTGCTTAACACCAGTAAAAGGCAGGTGTTGAATCCCTGCTGCTAACGCGCCTTATCGCCTGTTTTCAGATCGCATCGCAGATCTGGCTGGTCGTTGAGAATATCGCGAAGTGGTTTTTTGCACGGGAATGCCTACTCTGCATATCATTAGCGTTAGTTGTCGCTCTCATCCGTGGCGATGTGTTTTGCTGCAGCTATGGCAGGAAAACTGGCGATGTCGGCAGTTTGCACCAGCTTGTGAATAGGGCGATAAGTCTATCGCCACTTTTGCAGCGCTAAAGTGCCGATAAATCGGCGATGGCTCCTTGAGAATATGCCCCTTTGTGTTTTGGGTTTGTGGTTTGTTCTCCGAACTGTGCATAAAAAAAGGATCTCCTCTTGTAGAGATGTGCCTGCTTTTTCTCCTCAACTCCAACCTGCTTTATCTCCTTCGGATTCGGTTCCTGTGTCCGAACTGAAGTCACTCAGTGACACTTCTTTTCTCAGTTGGTTAACTTCACTTTGTCTTTGTCTGCGCATTGACTCAAATCTCCTGGCAAAGGTGTAGATTTGCCCTCTTAAGTAGTCCATCTTATCTCTATGAAATTTATGGGCTTTCCTTTGTTTCACCCCTTCCTCATGTTTGGAAATTCTAAGTTTAATTTCTTTCTTAAATTGGGCTACTTTGTCTTTGTTGTCATCTTTGACTATCTGTTTGTTGATCTGTTGATTTGGTCCAGCAAATTGTTTCTTTCTAGTTCGGCATATTTAATTAGAATCAACATAATTTTTATGGAACTTTCAGTGTTGCACTCTACCCATTCCTTTATTAAATCAGGGTGAGGGTTTTCGTAGCTGGGGGTGATCATAATTCGTAACCCTCGGGGATCCTTCCAAATTCAATATATTTCTTCAAAGCAACTGCATCCCACCATTTTGAGATCTCAGCTCTGGTCAGTATCTCCAGTTTTTTCAAATTATTCTGCAAGTTTCCCCATTTGCTCTGCTCTCTTCTAGAGTGTTTGATTCTTCTCCCTGGTCTGCCTTCGGTGAAAACAGTGTCTCCACTGCCTTTTCTCTCGCTGCCATCTCCTCTGCTTCCACCAAACCTATTAATCTCTATTCTACCGCTCCCGCTGTATTCGTCAATACTCTACAGCCCGGCTCCCGCTGTGTGTCAGTTCCCGGTACTCAGATCTGTCAAATAAGGCAGGGTTGGCGTTCTTCAACCCCACTCCCGCAGTCAGACTCACCCGATAGGTAGTTGTTCAGCAGGTGGCCCGATGGTATCGAAGCCCTCCTGGTTTCGGCGAGTTTCCTCCCGGCTGCCCAATCGCCATTGGTGCTGAGTTTACAGCGCTTTGCTGTGCGCTGTTATAAAAGCAAGAAAACAGTCCCAAACTCCTCGTGGAAAGAAACCCTCAACACTCCAGTGCAGTAGTTAGATATTTATTTCAATCATGGCAGAAGCACTAATGCCAACGTGTTTCGGTGCTAGCACGCACCTTGGTCACAACGTTGACCATGTCGGAACATACTTTTTTTATACATCTTGTTCCACAATGGGTACAATAAAATAGTAAACATCGATAGAGGACTTCTACCAGTTCGACCATTCTTGGCGGCCATATTGAAGTGGTTAATAACTCATTCATTATACTTCAAGTGCTCATTCCGCATACATCAAATACAATTCATATAATTTCAAAGAAAAGACATTAATTCAAGGCCATTAACTCTGAAACATGTTGCAATACAGAATAATTCATTATCTTTGTACTGAATGTGAAAGAATTTCACATTCATTATCCTACTCGGATACAGTCCATTACCTATTGACTGTAAAAAATCAAAAGAAATATTGTATAAAACCATAAATCTTCAAAATCAAATTTCAGTAAATATGAGGCACCCTAGTTATCGTATTGAATCTAGCTATTAATTTTGTCATGGAAGTCAATGTTATACATATAATCACATTGTACTATATCGCCCCAGTGGGCTTAGTCCTATACAATCAAATAAATTGTGTATTTAGTCAGACAACTTTACTAATTCACTGGCTCCCCTGTCGAAGCATTTGTTTCTCTTTTTGACGAATATTAGGCTGCTCTCAACTATGGATTAACCACTACCTGGTACTCCCTTTCTGCTTCACTAGCTGGAAGTCCTCCTGTAAACAAAACACAAAATAATAACCTGGTTAAAACTCGACAAAGAGTAAATTGAACATAATTGATTTAAAATAACATGATCTTAAGATAGGCTGCGAGCTAGACTAGAGATGTTATACATAGAGCTCTTCGTCAATGTTCAAGCCTTGTGGCTCCTTGCTGTCCATATCAAGAATGTACATAAACTCTAATCTTCTGAGCTCCTTCTCCCTGTCTCCATCTCTCTTGCTCTTCGGCACACAGTCAATTACACTGTATTCTAGAAATTTATGATCTCCCTCATGTAGTGTCATTGTTTGTAATAGCCCTCAGATCTTGTAAGATACGTTTATGTGCTGGAAGAACAGTACTTCCGACATAGTATTTAGAGCAGGGACACTTGAGAGCATACACTGCAAAATCAGTTTTGCTTGTCAAATTTTGCTTGATAGTGAGGGGTTTGCCTAGAGATGTTTTTAATTCTGTGAGGTTCAACCCATTTTGTCATGCCTTGCATTTACTGCATTTCCTAAATCCTGGTTGTGGCTTTAGCCACATGCGTACGGTGGTCACCACCTTGTTTTTGACCAGCAAGTCTCTCATTGATTTCGCTTACCTATATGTGACTTGTGGATTTTTAGGAAAGTCTTTACCTATGACAGGATCATTAAGGATTAAATGCCAATGTTTAGCAAGTGCTTTCCTTAGCAAAATATGTTTCTCATTATATGTAGTAATGAATCTTGCTCCCTCGTTGTCCTTTTCTTTCTTTCTACTAATCCTGTCTGTGAACAGAATATCTTCCCTTCTCAGTTGTGAAGCTTTCTTTTGTGCTTCTTCTAGTACTAATGAACGCCCTCTACGCGGGAGCCCCGGCCAAGCTCATCAAGCGACTGCAACGCATACAAAACGCCTCCGCACGCCTGTTCCTCGATGTACCACGCCACAGCCACATCACCCCCCACCTGAGGAACCTGCACTGGCTCCCCGTCGACATGAGAATCTCCTTCAAACTCCTCATCCACGCACACAAGGCACTCCACAAGACTGGCCCAGCCTACCTCAACAGACGACTCCTCTTCTACGTCCCCAACCGCCATCTCCGCCGACCTCTCCCTTGCCACCGTCCCTCGCATTCGAAGAACTACCACCGGCGGCAGATCCTTCTCCCACCTCGCCGCCAAGACCTGGAACACCCTTCCACTAAGCCTACGACAGACCCAAGACCTGCTGACCTTCAGGAGGCTACTCAAGACCTGGTTGTTCGACCAGTAGCAACACCCCCCCCTTTTTCTCCCCAGCGCCTTGAGACCCTCGCGGGTAAGTAGTGCGCTCTACAAATTCTGTGATTGATTGATTGAATGAGTTATACCATTTTTGCTGAAGTCTCGTTATCATACCTGATTTAACAAGTTGGGCGTCATTTTCAGTGCTGCAAATACGTCTTGCCCTTAACAATTCCCCATAGGGGATACTATGTTTAAGATTGTATGGGTGAAAACTATTTGCATGCAAAATGCTGTTTCCAGCCGCCAGTTTCCTGTACAAAAGTGGTTGCAAATTTGGAGTCTTTGACTCTAATCTGTATATCTAAAAAGTTCATTTCAGTATTGCTTACTTCACATGTAAAATTCAGATTAAGGGAATTAGAATTGATCCTATCTACAAAAGCTCTAGCATCTGTTTCACTCCCTTTCTATTGTGCAAAAATGTTGTCGATGTATCATACCAATAGAACTATGGGTTCAATCCATTCTCTTAATTCTGGACCATGGAGCACCTGCTCCTCCCACCAGCCCATGTGCAAATTAGCAAAGCTGGGGGCGAAGAAGGTGCCCATAGAAGTCCCTGGTAACTGTTTGAACAGCTCTCCATTGAACCAAAAAATATTATACTGCAAACACCATTCCATCATTTGTAGGATCATTTCATAGTGTTTCTAAAATTTGATGGCTCTGGCTCGTAAGAAATGTTGTGTGGCTTTCAGGCCAACTCTGCCTAATACTCGTGTAGAGGGAGGTCACGTCTGAAGACATTATTTACATATCATCCTTCCAAACTATATCGAAAATGATCTTTAGGAAGTCTGTGGTGTCCTTTATGTATGAAGGAAGGTTACTGACAATGGGTTGTAAAAAATGGTCTATGTACATGACGTATTCTCAAATAGACTGTCATTTGCTGCCACTATAGGTCTTCCTGGTGGTCTAGCTCTGTTTTTGTGTATTTTAGGAATAAGGTAAAACACCGGTATCTTGGGTTCTTCCTTCCTCAAGAATTTCCATTCATCCCAATTCAGCAAACTGTCATTTCTCCATGCAACCAGTTGGTTGTGAAACCTTTCTTTCACTCTTTCATACTCAGGTTTACTGATACAGATATAGCAATCTCTATCATTCAATTGGGAGTAAGCTTCACGCATATACATGCTCCTGTCCCAAAGGACTACATTACCACCTTTGTCTGAGAGTCTTACTACACATTCATCCAAATTATTCCATTTCTTCATTACTTGTCTAAATTGTTTTTCTTGTTGTTCTGCTGATCTAGTTTTCACATGTGTTTTCATTTGTATTCTCTTAATCTCACTGGACAGTAAATTGGAAAAAACTACTATGCCATCATTCATACTGTGGGGAATGAACCTTGACTGCACACGGAAATTAGTGCTACCACCTTCGCCTATATTAATTCAGTCTGTTCAAAAGTTCCCAAAAGTTCCCACATTGGCATCATCTAGGGATAGTAGCACTCCCAAACCAGGGGCATCCTGCACTTGTAGGCCATCAGTAGAAAGTTCTGCTGTGGGCCTTGGTTGACTGGTTTCAGGTTTCATTTTGAAAAAATGTCTTAATTTCAATTTGCGGATGAACTTATACAAGTCCACTCTTGTTTGTGCATTGTCAAAACCTGAAACCGGGTAAAAGGAGAGACCCAAGGACAGTATTCTCTCATCCTCTTGGTTAAGTTCTAACTTCGTTAGATTAATTACAGTTTTGGATCCTTGTATTCCTTCTTGTAGCTGCGTGCTACTCTCCCTTTGGGCTCTTGCTCGTTTCCCTTGTCCGCCTCTCCTTTGTTTCCACTTCCTCTTTGCTGTCTTTGGGGGATATTCTCAAGAACGTGCGATAAACATCGCCAAAACTGGCTAACGCAATTTTTCCTATCGCCGTCTATCGCGGGAAAATAACTCTGTGTCAACATCGTATTCTCAACACGGCGGTAACATGCAATAGTTTCCCGATAACGCCTCAAATGTCCGCGATACAACTACCCCGATGGCGATAAAAAAGGAAACCCGAACGTGGAAAAAGTTGCGATGGGCCCAACCGCGATAGAAAAATCGGTGACAAGCAGCACCAGGCTTGCAATTCCCACATCAGGCGGGAAAATTCACCATAAAAGCTGTTGGCATCATCTAGGGATAGTAGCACTCCCAAACCAGGGGCATCCTGCAGTTGTAGGCCGTCAGTAGAAAGTTCTGCTGTGGGCCATGGTTGACTGGTTTCAGGTTTCATTTTGAAAACATTTCTTAATTTCAATTTGTGGATGAAATTATACAAGTCCACTCTCGTTTGTGCATAGTCAAAACCTGAAACCAGGCAAAAGGAGAGACCCAAGGACAGTATTCTCTCATCCTCTTGGTTAAGTTCTAAGTTCGTTAGATTAATTACAGTTTTGGATCCTTGTATTCCTTCTTGTAGCTGGGTGTTGCTCTCCCTTTGGGCTCTTGATCGTTTCCCTTGTCCGCCTCTCCTTTGTTTCCACCTCCTCTTTGCTGTCTTTGTGTTTTGGATCTGTGGTTTGTTCTCCGATCCGTGCATAAAAAAGGAACTCCTCTTGTAGAGATGTGCTTGCTTTTTCTCCTCGACTCCATCCTGCTTTATCTCCTTCCGATATGGTTCCTGTGTCCGAACTGTAGTTACTCAGTGACACTTTTTTTCTCAGTTGGTTAACTTCACTTTGTCTTTGTCTGCGCATTGACTCAAATCTCCTGGCAAAGGTGTAGATTTGCCCTCCTAAGTAGTCCATCTTATCTCTATGAAATTTATGGGCTTTCCTTTATTTCACCTCATCCTCATGTTTGGAAATTCTAAGTTTCATTTCTTTCTTAAATTGGGCTACTTTGTCTTTGTTGTCATCTTTGCCTATCTGTTTGTTGATCTGTTTGATTTTGTCCAGCAAATTGTTTCTTTCTAGCTCGGCATATTTAATGAGAATCACCATCATTTTTATGGAACTTTCAATGTTGCACTCTACCCATTCCTTTATTAAATCAGGTCGAGGGTTTCCGTAGCTAGGGGTGATCATAATTCTTAACCCTCAGGGGATCCTTCCAACTTCAATATATTTCTTCAAAGCAACTGCATCCCACCATTTTGAGATCTCAGCTCTGGTCAGTATCTCCAGTTTTTTCAAATTATTCTGCAAGTTTCCCCATGCGCTCTGCTCTCTTCCAGAGTGTTCGATTCTTCTCCCCGGTCTGCCTCCGGTAAAAACAGTGTCTCCGGTGCCTTTTCTCTCGCTGCCATCTCCTCTGCTTCCACCATTCCTATTAATCTCTTTTCTACCGCTCCTGCTGTATTCGTCAATACTCTACAGCCCGGCTCCCGCTGTGTGACAGTTCCCACTGCTCGGATCTGTCAAATAAGGCAGGGTTGGCGTTCTTCAACCCCACTCCCGCAATCAGACTCACCCGATAGGTAGTTGTTCAGCAGGGGGCCCGAAGGTATCGAAGTCCTCCTGGTTTCGGCGAGTTTCCTCCCGGCTGCCAAATCGTCGGTGGTGCTGAGTTTACAGCACTTTGCTGTGCGCTGGTATGAAAGCAAGAAAACGGTCCCAAACTCCTCGTATAAAGAAACCCTCAACACTCCGGTGCAGTAGTTATATATTCATTTCAATCGTGGCAGAAGCACTAATGCCAACGCGTTTCGGTGCTAGCTCGCACCTTGGTCACGACGTTGACCATGTCGGAACATACTTTATTTATACATCTTGTTCCACAATGGGTACAATAAAATAGTAAAATCGATAAAGGACTTCTACCAGTTTGACCGTTCTTGGTGGCCATATTGGAGTGGTTAATATTTAATCCATTATACTTCCAGCGCTCATTCTGTATACATCAAATACAATTCATATAATTCCAAAGAAAACACATTAATTCAAGGCCATTAATTCTGAAACATGTTGTTGCAATACAGAATAATTCATTATCTTTGTACTGAATGTCAAAGAATTTCACATTCATTATCCTACTTGGTTACAGTCCATTAACTATCGACTGCAAAGAATCAAAACAAATATTGTATAAAAACATACATTTTTTAAAATCAAATTTCAGTAATTATGAGGCACCCTAGTTATCGTATTGAATCTAGCTATTAATTTTTTCATGGAAGCCAACGTTATACGTATAATCACACATCTGCCACGATTGAAATAAATATCTAGCTACTGCACAGGAGTGCTAAGGGGTTTCTTTCAACGAGGAGTTTGGGACCGTTTTCTTGCATTTATAACAACGCACGGTGAAGCGCTGTAAACTCAGCACCACCAGCGATTTGGCAGCCGGGAGGAAACTCGCCAAACCCAGGAGGACATATATATATGTGAGGAAGGGCCATGAGCTGTGCACTTATCTATATTATTTAATAAACAATATCTTTGGCACCGGCAATAAAAGTTGTCCGTTCCTGTTTTCTGGTGCGCGACCGCACATTTGGAGAGTAACTGGATATATATATATATATATATATATATATATATATATATATAGTAGCAATGCAGTCTAATTAGAGGCTCTGAGGCATGCGCTATCAGCTGGTGCAGGCAAGGAAGACAAAACCGTTCTTTCCCAATAAATCCAAATGTGAACAATCAATTGCTGCACACCAGGGAGTAGAGTTTACAAGTTTTATTGGCTCTGTTACAGATTCACCTACGAGTTTCGACTTTCTCAGTCTTTTTCATGTGAAAAAGGCCGAGAAGGTTAAAACCCGCAGGTGAAGCTGTAACACAGCCTTTGGTGTGCAGACCGTCCGTTTGAGGGTAATAGTATTGTGTGATTTGGTTTTAGTGAATACTCTTGTGGTAAAAGACTGGAAGGACGTCAATAATTTGAAAAACAATCCATCTTTGACCATAAAGCCGTCAGGTAAGGGAGGTAATATCATCTTGATGGATCAAAAAACATACTTGTCAGAAGTCAAGAGACAATTGAACAATACCTCACATTATACTTGCCTCAATGGGAATCCCATGAAGGAACTGGAGAAAGAGTACCATCTAAAATTAAAATCATTGTATGAGTTGAATCTCCTAGAATGGGAGGAATATCAGTATCTTAAAGTGGAGAACACGAAGATTGCCACCTTTTATCTTCTCCCTAAGATACATAAGAGCACCCAAAATCCACCAGGGAGACCCACTGTGAGCTCTGTTGGATCCTTATTGGAAAATAGCTCCAGGTACTTGGACTTATTTTTACGTCCATTTGCCCTCATATCTAGAAGACTCTATGGATTATTTATTTATGAGAAAATTAAATCACATCCCATGGAAGTAAGAATATATAATGGGAACGCTAAATGTAATATCACTGTATACTTCCATTGACCATAATAAAGGGATTCAGGCATGTGAATATTTCTTAAGAGATCGGCCAATAGAATGTTTTGACCATACCCAGATGCCATTGGAAATGTTGAGGTATTACCTTACCCACAAAGTTTTTATCTTCAGTGGCAAATATTATTTACAACAGCAAGGTACGGCAATTGGCACCTCCTTCGCCCCCACCTACGTGAATTTATTTAAGGGGTGGTGGGAGAAAGAGGTGGCCTGGGCTGATGAAAAGGAGGAATTCCCCAGAAGATTGCACTATGGACTCGATTCATAGATGGTTTATTCATCTTGTGGGAAGGAAATGAAGCTGAATTGTTAGATGTTTTTAGAAAGACTCAATTGCAATAACCTTAACTTACAGTTTACAAATACACAATGCCAATTGCACAGTGATTTTTTGGCTGAGGAGTTGGAGGTAGTTGGTATCCGGCGTGAATCAGGACCCGGCAGACCGGGATGGTGCTGCCAAAGAACGTACTCTCAGCTATGTGATTATGGTTCTTGAACAGACGCACAGAGCTTTTGATTGAAAATGAACATATATTACTCTTCAAATTATTAATGACTACTTAAAATATATATTTGGATCGTGGACAATTGTTGGATGACACGTGGAAGCACACAACGAAACGTGGAGAACGTGATTAGTTCCCTAATTTGCTCTGTACGTGGTAATGGACTGTAATACAAGAGTTGCGGTGCCGAGAAGAAGCCCTTGTGTTGGGGCGAAACGTGTTGGCTGCATCTTATGTTAATAACCAAGTGTGAAAAGAAGGAAAAAATACAATAAAGTTACAATTTGGTCATCATAATTGAGAATTATGGACTAAATTGCACATTACATGGAAATTGGATTGATACATATACAATTTTGATTTGGAAGTGTATTGCCTCTCATCCTTTTGGATTATTTGTATTTGATTTGTGGCCATGTGGCAGCTGGTCATTTGAGGTGGGCAATGCTCATATAAAGGAATTTTATGAGTGACTGGAGTGGGTGGTGCAGTAAGTTATCTAGCCTAGCTGCCGCTATTTTCTCAGCTACCAACTCCCTATTACATGCCAACAGTGTCCTCCAAATGCTCTAAAATTGAATATTCCGTATGGTCAAATGTTAAAGGCTAAAATAATATACTCCACAGATGAGCTATATGACAAAGAGATATGTAGCATGGTCAAGCGTTTCCTTGAAAGAGGATATCCTAGGAATGTGCTAAAAGATGCCACAAGGTCTGGTGAAAAAACGAGAGAGGAGTTGCTATACTCACAGGGTAACAACTTGAATGAAATGGATCATAAGGTAAAAAGATTGTTTGTGGAATTTAATATGGCACAGCCAAGCATCAAAAGGATTTTACAATAAACTGGTATGTTCTGAAACAAGGTGAACACTTTAAAGATTGTACTCATGTGCCCACGGATAACCTCTATAAAAGCAAGATCGTTGGGAGACATATTAACATTTTGAACCAAAAATGGAACAGAAGAATTGGCTATCCATGAATATGAGAGTGTGGTGATGTTGTTATCTCTTTTCAGTCCACATTCCAAGTTCTGTAACCTTGGAGTGTGGAATGTGGAATGTGCTGTGAAGTTTGAGTTTGGATGTTCCAGGTTGGTCAGTTGCAGGCTGATCCTTGAGAAGACTGTGGTCAATAAAGATATCTCTTGATTTAAACAAAGAGTGTTGGAGTCATTGAAGGAAGATACTTCACTACAAAACCTGTGTGTCGTAGGATGAACATGCGAAGCACTTTTGTTTTGGGTTGAAAGTGACACTACGTGTGTTGGGGTTATCCGATTTTGGCCCAGACTCGGTGTATCAGTTTGCGGTGTATGTGCGCAATGTGCATTTAAAATTAGCACGTGCAGTTCAAGCAGCAGTCACCAACGCGCCTACCTCAGTGTAATCACTGGTTGGAATCACTATCATTGTCAGCGCGTGCACATCAACCTCCATAAAGCTACACGTTTCGCTGAGTGGCAACATTTTTCGAGCAGAGAGCGTCCATGAGCGAATGAATGCAAGGAGATTCTATCCGTCACAGCCTTTGTTGCGTTTGTTTGCTTGGGGGTGACTGTGTCACTCCGCGGCACGTATGTTGACGGCGACATGTATGAAGCCATTTTGTGTTGGGATTATATGGCGGTTTACGAGAAACTCGCCGAACACACGTCTAGAGCAGAGCATTGTGATACGCACACATTTTGTCTGCGTATTTCAGGTTCATGGTTCAAGAGGTGATCCGTTACAGCGTTTGTACTGTGATACGCACACATTTATTCAGCGTATTTCAGTGGAACACTGTGATGCACACACACATTTTGCCCGTGTATCCTGATTTGCAGGTTCAAGGTAAATCTCAGCGATTTTTACTGTGATGCGCACACAGCTTATCTAGCGAATTACAGCACTGTGATATGCACACAATTTTTTTTTTCAAAGGGGTTGTGTGTTTTAAGCCACATACGCTGTACACAAAAAGATAATACATATCTTCTTTTTAGGTTTTAATGCAATGTGTATACTCTTATTTGGCACATATGAAGTGTTTTTGTGAATTGTCCTGCACAACTTTCAAGGAGCATTTATTTAAATTGTCATTCCTCTTTAAAAAGATTTTACTCTTTAATGTGTTAATTTGTGTCAGTTGGTTAATAACTGACTTGATACTAGTTATATAATGAGCATGCAGAAAATCAGCGCATTGCCACCTTTTCTACAGACTTCTGGCAATCCACCTATTGCTTGGAAAAACTTGTACGGGGCTTTCACAAAATACCTAGGGGCCGTTGGGGCAACAGACATTGTCCTGAACGGAAAAGGTTTTTCCTGGAACACAGTTTAGATTTTGAGGAGCAATCTGTTTATGAACAATTACCACCTTATGTGGTGGTTGAAGATGATGAAGACATTGATGAGTATCAAATGGCAGTAAAGAAATTGGAGAAACAGTTTGATGTACAGTCAAGTTTGATTGTTAATCGCCACAAGTTTTGTTATGTCCCCCAGTCTAGGCCTAAGTAGCAAAGCGACGTTTTACCTATATTCGTCCTACCTTGCCCTGCATAACTTTTCTAGCACTGACCTTTTACCCAGTTAAAGGGTAAATAAATGTTGATTGGCTTCCTTGAAACTAGCCTCATTTATTATGCATGAGGATTCTTAGTAA
The DNA here is from genome assembly GCA_963921515.1 of Calotriton arnoldi. NCBI lineage: Eukaryota > Metazoa > Chordata > Amphibia > Caudata > Salamandridae > Calotriton > Calotriton arnoldi. Next base: position 509,414 of record CAWUFW010003837.1, on the reverse strand, counting down.
AATCCCCTGCACATGACGTACATACCAGGATTAACATAATCTGTACACAAGTCATTGCTATCTTTCTTCCTAGAGCAATCAGGCTACTTTGCTTAAATTACATGTATTGATTTAGGCTCATCTACATAATCATACTCATATCATAGCGATTGTGGTAGAACCCCTGAGGCTACCTTTTCTGTATAAAAGAAGTGCACCTTCACTAGTGAAAGGGAGGAGACTCTTCCACGCTGACACAGACACTGAAGTCCCGGCCTGGAGAAGCCTCAACCCGCAGAGGTCTGACATTCCTTGCAGGGTGTCCAATTCAAGACCAAGACGGGTCTTTCATTCTCTCCCATCAGGTACACTTAGGTAGGGTCAGCATCGTAGTAGTACGCTTGATTACTGTCATGATTATATGCCTGCATATATTCTCTGTTTTAGCACCATGGTAGAATTCTACCTTTTATTTACTCTGTTGGTGCTTGTAATCGCTTACGTTAGCTTCTGTCTATTGATTGTTGCAACACATATGTTTTAAACTAGAAGGATGCAGGTTGAATAAATGCTTATTGAAAACTTCCCCATTGTTTATTCTGTGTATCTCTCTGAGACTAAGTGAGCACGATTGACTGAACGAAAAGTACTGTACTGTTTCTACGATCCCTGAAGGATCAGGGGTTGTCATGTTTGATGGTTGCCAGAAACTATTCACTCCTTGGTAAGGTTAGGGGGCTTATGGTGGCACTGTGAGCTAGCTGGTCTATAGGCCGACATATCCTGTGGGGAGTGTCCGGAATCAGTCTTGACACCAATCCCTTAGTTTATGTTGTCCAACAAACGTGCAGATCCTATGTGTTTCTAGGAACTACACAACAGTTTTTCACCAGAGAACAACAACAAGATGAGTCAATTGTTTCGTATGTAGCGGCGTTATGCACTTTAGCGTCCGAGTGTGATTTTGAAGATTTTACTTCACATCTCATTCGTGATCAAATTATCGTACTTTGTTGGGACAAAAAGGTACAAGAAAAGTTATTAACACTTAAGAATCCCACACTCACAGAAACTATTGACATTGTCAAAAGTATTGACATTTCACAAAAGTCTAGCTGACATGTAAGGAGCAGTGTGGGGTGTCTGCAGTTAAAGATGGTGCTAATCTTCCTCAAAAGGGTCAAAGTAAAATGGTCAATATGAATAGAGCTGTAAAAGAAGGATTTTTAAACCAAGAACATGTGTGCTTCAGATGTGGGTATCCCAGACACACAGGTAATGGTCAACGTTGTCCGGCGAAGAACGTAAAATGCAGAAACTGTGGCAAAATGAGACTTTTTGCAAAGGCATGCCAATCTGTGAAAGACAAAGACCAGGTGAATTTGGTGCCCGACAGAGAGATCAGTGAAGATTCTGGGGATGAGTGTAATGAAGACAGGGGTTTAGTATTGGTAGTACAAGGTGGTAAAATGGATTGCGTTGACCCTTACGAAAATATTGTGGTTGATGGAAAAGTCCTCAATCTGTTGATAGACTCGGGGCAAGAATGGCCATGGTCACCTATGAATTGTTTAAAAAGCGTGGGGTGAAAAAAGCTTTTGCCTCCTGACAGAAACCCAGTCACATATGATGGGAGTAAAACGAACTCATGGGATATTTTGAGTGCCATTTGAAATTTAAGGCCAAAGTAATTAATTTTTGGAAAACTGTACGTAGCAAAAAAGGGATTGGATATACTTGGGTGGTACCATCAGGGATTGTTTGGAATGACTCTCATGCCAGGGAAGAAAATACAAGACTCGTTAGAAACAGATGACACAAGAAGTTGGGGAGGAGGCTAGCAGTGTTTGGACCAGTGCGTTTAAAGATATATTTTGTGACAAACTTGGGAAGATTTCAGGTTTCAGGCATAGAATTAAAGTCCAGACTGGGACCACTGTGGTCAAACACAAGCTAAGGAATGTTCCTTTCAGTATACGGGAAGAGCTGAGGAAATTCTCAAAAAAATGTGCGAAGATGGGGTCATTATATCCATTGAGTCCTCGCTGTGGTTATCTCCTTTGGTGATAGCAAGGAAGAAAAATGGTCAATTGAGAAATTGTGTGGATTTGAGGAGCCTGAACAAAGTTATATGGGTACCTTCCCATCCTCTTCCATGCATTGTTGACATTATCACCGCGTTTGCAGGGGCCAAAGTCTTTAGTAAGATCGATTTGGTGTCTGCTTACCATCAGATGGAACTGGATGAGTCATCCAAACACTACATTGCATTTGTGTCACCGGTTGGTACATTCCAATGTAGACAGATGCCATTTGGATTGGCATCTGCTGCCTCTGTATTCCAACGTGTTCTGGAAAATGTCCTTCAGGGTATTAACCCCTTCGATGCTCATGACGGAGCGGTTCCGTCATGAGCATCGGTTGGGCTATGCTCATGACGGAACTGCTCCGTCATGGCACCCACCCATGGGGGAAGCGCTGGCGCCCCCCCCATGGGCAGCCAAAAATCGTCCAACAAAGGGGGATGGCAGCGGAAGAGTTTCCGCTGCCACCCCCTACCCCCCCTCGGCGATCCTGTGATGTCAGCACGCACAGCGCGCACCGACGTCATCAGGAAGCGCTGGGACGCCCGGAAGCCATTTGCTTCCAGGCGTCCCAAGGAGGAGGGTGAGTGTTGCTTTGTCCGGTGGGGCCGGGGGGGCATTTTACGATGCCTTGAGCCATCGGGGGAGAGGAAACAGTGTTTCCTCTCCCCTGATGGCTCAATGCAGGGCATTCCTGCTGCACAATCGCGCACAGCGTCACGATCGTGCAGCAGGAATGCTCCCACTAGACACCAGGGATGTCTTTTGTGTTAAAAGGAAGCGACCCCTTGGGCAAGGGTCGCTTCCTTAGGGGGCATAATAATTTTAAGACTTTTCTGCCCCCCCTGGGGACAGATCGCCGAATTTGTTGGCGTTTCTGGCCCCAGGGGGGCAGAAAAGCCCACTAGAGCCAGGGATTAATTACAAAATTAAAATGGAAGTGACCCCTTGGGCAAGGGTCGCTTCCAGGGGGCCTACAATTTTTGTGTGTGTTTTCTGCCCCCCCTGGGGGCAGATCAGCCCCTGTTTTTGGCCTTTCTGTCCCCAGGGGGGTCAGAAAAACCCACTAGGCACCAGGGATGTGTTTAAAAATTAAATGGAAGCGACCCCTTGGGCAAGGGTCGCTTCCTGAAGGGGCACAATTATTTTTAAGACTTTTCTGCCCCCCCTGGGGACAGATTGGCTGGATTTCTGGTGTTTCTGGCCCCAGGGGGGGCAGAAAAGCCCATTAGAGCCAGGGAATTTTTTGTAATTGAATTGGAAGCGACCCCTTGGGCAAGGGTCGCTTCCAGGGGCCTTAATTATTTAAAAAGTATATTCTGCCCCCCCTGGGGGCAGATCGGTTTTTTTATTTGGCCTTTCAAAACCCCACTAGACACCAGGGTGTTTTTTAATTTTGAAATGGAAGTGACCCCTTGGGCAAGGGTCGCTTCCTATGGGGGATAATTATTTTTAAGACTTTTCTGCCCCCCCTGGGGACAGCTCGCCCGATTTTTTGGGGCGTTTCTGGCCCCAGGTGGGGCAGAAAAGCCCACTAGAGCCAGGGATTTAAAAATAAATAAATTGGAAGCGACCCCTTGGGCAAGGGTCGCTTCCAGGGGACATATATTTTTTTATGTGTATTCTGCCCCCGCAGATTTGCCCGTTTATTTGCCCTTTCTGCCCCCATTTGGGTAGTGACATAGCGTGTTATAATGTTAATTGTTTTATTTCTTGTGAATTGCAATTGTAATGCTTTATTTCTCCCTTTTTGTTCTAGTTCAAGGCTTTTGCTCTTTAGACTGTTCCAGGTTGCGGTTTCGTTACTTTTGGTTCTGCTGTTTGTGTAGTTGCTTGTGTTTGGTAAGAGACTTTTGTACAATGTAAATGCGTTTTTTTTCTCTGCATGAATGTGTTTTTTGCAAATGGTGTAATAATAGCAGTATGTTTGGCTTCTGTTTTTGAGTGTCAAAAACTTTTTGCATTTGTGCTCGATGTGTATTTTGTTGTCTTGTGAGTAATTGGTTTTGTTTTTTTCTTTCTAGTGGGATATCGTTGGTTTTTGCTGTCTCTCTGCAGAGTAGGTGCTGGTGAGTGTAGCTGTCTCTTGCAAGTGAATTGTATAGTTTGAGTATATAGATCTTTGTGATAAAGGCACACATTTTTTATTACTTACTTATTTTGCACAGTGTTGGTTGTTGTTGAGTTGTTTGTGCAGTCTCCTTTCTTAGTAAGGATAATGGCTAGCCGCAGGATCACTGCTCAGCAGGTTGTTGGTATGCTCTTTGAGTCTTCCTCTGACCATGGTTCAGATTCTGACTCTGCATCTGAGGCAAAGGAGGGAGGGGAAGATTCAGGCAGTGAGTTTTCTCTCCACATGGAATCATCGGATGATGAAGCTACTCTCAGTGTGGATGAAGCTACTCTTAGTGCGGATGAAGTGCCTGTGTTAGAGGAGGACATTGATGTGCCGATAGTGCGCCAAGAGGCATCTGGGCTGCAGCCTGGGGCTGCAAGGCTTCCCGTTGGTATAGTGCGGCTTCCAGTTGAAAGTGATTACATCTGGGTTGCCCCAGGCATGGTGCAGCCGGCATTGCCAGACTTTAGTGGTGTTCCAGGGTGTAGAGTGAACACAGAAACTTTTTTGCCGATAAATTTTTTTCAGTTGTTTATGGACGATGTGTTTTTGGCAGAGATTGTTGAGCAGACTAATTTGTATGCCGAACAGTTTTTGAGGGACAACAATGCCAGCCTTAAGCCCCACTCTAGAGTTACCCGGTGGACTCCCACAAATCTGGAAGAGATGAAGAAGTTCTTGGGTTTAACTTTTTTGATGGGCTTGCTAAGGAAGCCATCAATGTCTTCATATTGGTCTACTAGTCCCTTGATGGCAACGGCTATATTTCCGGCAGTCATGAGTCGTGATAGGTATTTGCTTCTGCTTCGGATGCTGCATTTTGTCGATAATGGTTTAGCGTTGCCACGAGATCACCCTGAGTGTGACCGTCTTTTTAAGATTCGGCCTGTCATTGATCACTTTGTTGATCGATTTTCTGAGATTTATGCTCCAGGCAAAGAAATAGCTATTGATGAGTCTTTGGTCCTGTTCAAGGGACGCTTGGTTTTTAGGCAATACATTCCTAGTAAGAGGGCACGCTATGGAATTAAGATGTATATGCTGTGTGACAGTAGGACTGGATATGTCTCTAATTTCAGGGTGTACACCGGTAAGGAATCCAGGATTAACCCCCCTGGTTGTCCGTCCACTTTTGGAGTGACTGAGAAAATTGTGCGGGAACTTGGTAGAGGACTTTTTAACAAAGGTCACCATTTATATGTAGATAACTTCTATACTGGTGTGCGGCTGTTCAGGGAATTGGCCAAAGTGGACACTGTTGCTTGTGGCACAATCCGCTCTAACCGTAAAGGTTTCCCTAAAGAACTAGTTTGTCAAAAGCTTGTGCGGGGACAGTGCAGTGCGTTGCGAGGGACTTCTAGCTGTGAAGTTTTCAGACAGGAGAGATGTCTACATGCTGACTACCATCCATGATGAAAGCACTTCACCTGTGACTGTTTGGGGTCAGGTTGCTGAAGCGCGCAAACCTGTGTGCATTTTAGACTATAATAGGCACATGGGTGGTGTTGACAAAGTAGATCAGAGGTTGGAACCTTATGCTGCTCTTCGTAAGGCTTACATTTGGTATAAGAAGTTGGCTATCCATCTTTTCCACTTGGCAACCTTTAATGGTTTTGTTGTATTCAAGGATTCTTGTCCTGAGTCAAAGATGACTTTTGCTAAGTTTCAGGACTGTAATAGGCAGCCTTGTTTTAGTGGAACAGGCAAGTGTTCCTAGAGTTGGAGTGGTGGAGGATGTGGCTAGATTGAAAGTTCGCCACTTTCCTGATCACATTCCTCCCACACCCTCAAAAGACTTTCCCAGTAGGAGATGTAGAGTCTGTTGGCGAAGAGGTACGCGGAAGGAGACTCGTATGTACTGCCCCAAGTGTCCTTCTGACCCTGGGCTGTGTGTGCCTGCTTGTTTTAGAATGTACCACATGCAAAAGAATTTTTGGGAGCATCCATGAGTGCTAAAGTGAACTGCCTGGTCTCTATTGTTTTATATTTTTTGTTCAGTTTCAAGGTTGGCATTTGTGCAATGTATTTAGTTTCAGATTTTGTGTTAGTAGATTTGTTTCTATTTTCAATTTGTTTGTGTTTTCTTTCTTGTATAAAAAAATCCTAAATGTGATGGCGGTGTGTGTAGGCTGGCACTTGGCTGGTGGTGTGCATGGACTGGCGCTTGGCTGGCAGTGTGTTTGGACTGGCGCTTGGCTGGCGGTGTGCATGGACTGGCAGTTGACTGGCGGTGTGCGTGGACTGGCGCTTGGCTGGCGGTGTGCATGGACTGGCGCTTGGCTGGCGTGTGCGTGGACTGGCGCTTGGCTGGCGGTGTGCGTGGACTGGCGATTGGCTGGCGGTGTGCGTGGACTGGCGATTGGCTGGCGGTGTGGGTGGACTTGCGCTTGGCTGGCGGTGTGAGTGGACTGGTGCTTGGCTGGCGGTGTGCGTGGACTGGCGCTTGGCTGGCGGTGTGCGTGGACTGGCGCTTGGCTGGCGGTGTGGGTGGACTTGCGCTTGGCTGGCGGTGTGAGTGGACTGGCGCTTGGCTGGTGGTGTGTGAGTAGTGACTTGCGGCTTGTCACTACACACACTGCTAGCCAAACGCCACTCCACGCAATCCGTGAGCTGGTGTGGTTGCTGTGTCAGGAATGTGGGCATGTGAAAGTGATGGGCCCTTGAATGGCGCTGTCTGCTGGTGTGAGTGTTGCAATGTGCTGGGCCCGCGGCTGGCGGTGTGAATGGTTTTGTATGTGTAACACGTATGAAAGGTATATGAATGGCCTGTAAAGCGGTTGGTGCCTTGTCGTGGCTTTACAGCTCACGAGCTGTGAGTCAATGGTTCAGTTTCTCGTCCTTTCAATTATTAACAGTGCATTTCATTTTTGTGAAATCTCTGGTTAATACAACTGTATATACTGAACCATCACTCACCCTCGTGCCAAATCCAACCAGTATGTCTGTGTGCTTGAGGAATAGGTGGTTGTGCAGAAATATTTGTCTTTTCTGTCTTTCTCAAGCCGGGTGTACCTTGTCCCTTTTTATGAATGTTGTAATGTGTTGGTTTCATGCCTGGTGGTGTGAATGGTCTTGTGTGTATCACGTATGAAAGGTGTGTGAATGGCCTGTAAAGCGGTTGGGGCCTTGACGTGGCTTTACAGCTCACGAGCTGCGAGTCACTGGTTCAGTTTGTCCTTTCAATTATTGACAGTGCATTTCATTTTTGTGAAATCTCTTCTTAATAAAATTTTATATACTGAACCATCACTCGCCCTCGTGCCAAATCCAACCAGTATGTGTGTGTTCTTGAGGAATAGATGGCTGTGCAGTAATCTTTGTCTTTTTTGTCTCTCTGTCAAGGTGTACATTCTATCTAAGAATAACCTACCAACTGTAGATATTGTCGTAAACTAAACACCCATGGGAGTACATGCTGCTGTCTCTCTTGTGGATCCCAACAAGTTATCTTACCCACAATGTCCTGCAAACCTCAAATTGTGTCTGTCACATTTTTCTTGCATTATTGTGCCAAAATTTTCACGCTGCTCACAGAAATAACAAATTTCCTAACACTCCGCCTTTTTCCAAGTATCCCAATAGAAATGGTACCTCACTCGCGTGGGTGGGTCATGAACCCGCAACAGGCAAGGGCCCAAAACTTTGTGAGGCGACATCAAAATTACCTATCACAAACTAACCTGGTTTTCAATTGGGTCCCATGAGGTTTTGTCCCCGGGATTGGCGGCCATCTAGGGAAACCTACCAAAGCCACACATTTCTGAAATGTAGACACCCGGGGGATTCCAGGGAGGTATGGCTTGCGTGGATCCCCCAACGTTTTCTTACCCATAATCCCCTGCAAACCTGAAATTTAGCTGAAAAAATCACTTTTTTCATACATTTTTGTGTGGGAAAGGTGTGGCATCACCGGGCTGACACAAATTTCCAACCACCCAGCGTTTCCCCAGGTCTCCCGATAAAAATGGTGCCTCACTCGGGTGGGAGGCCCAAGTACCCGCGACAGGCAAGGGCCCAAAACGTATTGAGGCAACATCAAAATTGCTTATCACAAAACGACCTGGTTTTGCAAGGGGGGTCCCATGACTTTTTGGCCCGGGGCTCGGCGGCCACCTAGGGAAACCTACCAAACCCACACATTTCTGAAATCTAGACACCTGGGGGATTCCAGGGAGGTATGGCTTGGGTGGATCCCCCAACGTTTTCTTACCCAGAATCCCGTGCAAACCTGAAATTTAGCTGAAAAATGACTTTTTGCACACATTTTTGTGTGGGAAAGTTGTGGCATCACCGGGCTGACACAAATTTCCTACCACCCAGCGTTCCCCCAGGTCTCCCGATAAAAATGGTGCCTCACTTGTGTGGGAGGCCTAAGTACCTGCGACAGGCAGGGGCCCAAAACGTATTGAGGCGACATCAAAATTGCCTATCACCAAACAACCTGGTTTTGCAAGGGGGGTCACCTGGGTTTTTGGCCCCGTGCTCGGCGGCCATCGAGGGAAACCTACCAAACCCACACATTTCTGAAAACTAGACACCTGGGGGATTCCAGGGAGGTATGGCTTGCGTGGATCCTCCAACGTTTCCTACCCAGAATCCCCTGCAAACCTCAATTTTAGCTGAAACAATCACTTTTTTCACACATTTTTGTGTGGGAAAGTTGTGGCATCACCGGGCTGACACAAATTTCCTACCACCCAGCGTTCCCCAGGGTCTCCCGATAAAAATGGTGCCTCACTCGTGTGGGAGGCCCAAGTGCCCGCGACAGGCAAGAGCCCAAAACATTTTGTGATAGGCAATTTTGATGTTGCCTCAATACGTTTTGGGCCCTTGCCTGTCGCGGGTACTTGGGCCTCCCACACGAGTGAGGCACTGTTTTTATCGGGAGACCCGGGGGAACGCTGGGTGGTAGGAAATTTGTGTCAGCCCGGTGATGCCACAACTTTCCCACACAAAAATATTTGAAAAAGTGATTTTTTCAGCTAAAATTGAGGTTTGCAGGGGATTCTGGGTAAGGAAACGTTGGGGGATCCACGCAAGCCATACCTCCCTGGAATCCCCTGGTGTCTAGTTTTCAGAAATGTGTGGCTTTGGTAGGTTTCCTAGATGGCCGCCGAGCACGGGCCAAAACCCAGGTGACCCCTTGCAAAACCAGGTTGTTTTGTGATAGGCAATTTTGATGTCACCTCACTACGTTTTGGGCCCTTGCCTGTCGTGGGTACTTGGGCCTCCCACACGAGTGAGTCACCATTTTTATCGGGAGACCCGGGGAACGCTGGGTGGTAGGAAATTTGTGTCAGCCCGGTGATGCCTAACCCTGGGCGTAGTTCGCGAAGTAGCGCTACGCGAAGCTACGCGAAGTGCACTTCGCACTGCGCGAGCTACGCGTAGCACTACGCGAACTGCGTAGTGTGCTGTTCGCGATGATTGCACAGTGCCGGATGCTTGTCCGCACTGTGCAATCATTGAAAACGGCATCTTGCACAGTGCGAGCTGTCTTTTACTGCCGCTCGAGTAGATTTTTACTCGAGCGGCAGCTTTCTCAATGCGGACTGGTAGTTTCTCATCGCGAGCGGTCGCGAGCATACGCGACCACTCGCAATGAGAAACCTGACCTCCCCGCGTTGAGAATCTCACCGGGAGGTTTATTTTCCACGCTCGCGATCGGCAACTTGATGTTGCTGATCGCGAACGAGGAAAAAGTCTCGCCGGGATGTCATTTTGCTTGCTCGCGGTCGCCAACTTGACGTTGAGGACCGCGAGCAAGCAAAAAATGACTTCTGCACTACGCTACTCGTGTTTGCACTGTGCTACGTGCAATTCGCGTAGTGCAAAGTAGCGCAAACTTCGCAAACTACGCGAGCGTAGCGTAGTGCTTTGCCCAGGGTTAGTGATGCCACAACTTTCCCACACAAAAATGTGTGAAAAAAGTGATTTTTCAGCTAAAATTGAGGTTTGCAGGGGATTCTGGGTAAGGAAACGTTGGGGGATCCACGCAAGCCATACCTCCCTGGAATCCCCCGGGTGTCTAGTTTTCAGAAATGTGTGGGTTTGGTAGGTTTCCCTAGATGGCCGCCGGGCACGGGCCAAAAACCCAGGTGACCCCCTTGCAAAACCAGGTTGTTTGGTGATAGGCAATTTTAATGTCACCTCAATACGTTTTGGGCCCCTGCCTGTCGCGGGTACTTGGGCCTCCCACACGAGTGAGGCACCATTTTTATCGGGAGACCCAGGGGAACGCTGGGTTGTAGGAAATTTGTGTCAGCCCGGTGATGCCACAACTTTCCCACACAAAAATGTGTGAAAAAAGTGATTTTTTTCAGCTGAAATTGAGGTTTGCAGGGGATTCTGGGTAAGGAAAGGTTGGGGGATCCACGCAAGCCATACCTCCCTAGAATTCCCCGGGTGTCTAGTTTTCAGAAATGTGTGGGTTTGGTAGGTTTCCCTAGATGGCCGCCGAGCACGGGGCCAAAAACCCAGGTGACCCCCCTTGCAAAACCAGGTTGTTTTGTGATAGGCAATTTTGATGTCGCCTCACTACGTTTTGGGCCCTTGCCTGTCGCGGGTACTTGGGCCTCCCACACGAGTGAGGCACCATTTTAATCGGGAGACCCGGGGGAACGCTGGGTGGTAGGAAATTTGTGTCAGCCCAGTGATGTCACAACTTTCCCACACAAAAATGGGTTAAAAAAGTGATTTTTTCAGCTAAATTTGAGGTTTGTAGGGGATTCTGGGTAAGGAAACGTTGGGGGATCGATGCAAGCCATACCTCCCTGGAATCCCCCCGGTGTCTAGTTTTCAGAAATGTGTAGGTTTGGTAGGTTTCCCTAGATGGCCGCCGAGCACGGGGCCAAAAACCCAGGTGACCCACCTTGCAAAACCAGGTTGTTTTGTGATAGGCAATTTTGATGTCGCCTCACTATGTTTTGGGCCCTTGCCTGTCGCGGGTACTTGGGCCTCCCACACGAGTGAGGCACCATTTTTATCGGGAGACCCGGGGGAACGCTGGGTGGTAGGAAATTTGTGTCAGCCCGGTGATGTCACAACTTTCCTACACAAAAATGTGTGAAAAAAGTGATTTTTTCAACTAAATTGGAGGTTTGCAGGGGATTCTGGGTAAGGAAACGTTGGGGGATCAACGCAAGACATACCTCCCTGGAATCCCCCAGGTGTCTAGTTTTCAGAAATGTGTGGGTTTGGTAGGTTTCCCTAGGTGCTGGCAGAGCTAGGGTTCAAAAACTACAGTTAGGCACTTTGCCAAAAAAGGATCATTTTTCACTGTGAAATTGTGGTGTGTCCACGTTGCGTTTTGCGCCGTTTCCTGTCACGGGCACTAGGCCTACCCACACAAGTGAGGTACCATTTTTCTCGAAGGACTTTGGGGAACGTGGGGTGGGTGGAAATTTGTGGATCCACGCAAATTCCAGAACTTTCCACCACAGAAATGTGAGGAAAATGTGTTTTTTTGGGCAATTTTTTAAGTTTGCAAGGGATTCTGGGTAACAGAACCTGGTGAGAGGCAGTCGAGTCACCCCATCCTGGATTCCCCTGGGTGTCTAGTTTTCAAAAATGTATAGGTTTGCTAGGTTTCCCTAGGTGCCGGCAGAGCTAGGGTTCAACAACTACAGCTAGGCACTTTGCCAAAAAAGGGTCATTTTTCACTGTGAAATTGTGGTGTGTCCACGTTGCGTTTTGCGCCGTTTCCTGTCACGGGCACTAGGCCTACCCACACAAGTGAGGTACCATTTTTCTCGGAGGACTTTGGGGAACGTAAGGTGGGTGGAAATTTGTGGATTCACGCAAATTCCAGAACTTTCCACCACAGAAATGTGAGGAAAATGTGTTTTTTTGGGCAATTTTTTAAGTTTGCAAGGGATTCTGGGTAACAGAAGCTGGTGAGAGGCAGTCAAGTCACCCCATCCTGGATTCCCCTGGGTGTCTAGTTTTCAAAAATGTATAGGTTTTCTAGGTTTCTCTAGGTGCCGGCAGAGCTAGGGTTAAAAAACTACAGCTAGGCACTTTGCCAAAAAAGGGTCATTTTTCACTGTGGAATTGTGTTGTGTCCACGTTGCGTTTTGCGCCATTTCCTGTCGCGGGCACTAGGCCTACCCACACAAGTGAGGTACCATTTTTCTCGGAAGACTTTGGGGAACGCGGGGTGGGTGGAAATTTGTGGATCCACGCAAATTCCAGAACTTTCCACCACAGAAATGTGAGGAAAATGTGGTTTTTTTGGCAATTTTTAGGTTTGCAAGGGATTCTGGGTAACAGAACCTGGTGAGAGGCAGTCGAGTCACCCCATCCTGGATTCCCCTGGGTGTCTAGTTTTCCAAAATGTATAGGTTTGCTAGGTTTCCCTAGGTGCCGGCAGAGCTAAGGTTCAGAAACTACAGCTAGGCAGTTTGCCAAAAAAGGGTCATTTTTCACTGTGAAATTGTGGTGTGTCCACGTTGCCTTTTGCGCCGTTTCCTGTCGCGGGCACTAGGCCTACCCACACAAGTGAGGTACCATTTTTCTCAGAAGACTTTGGGGAACGTGGGGTGGGTCAAAATGTGTGGATCCACGCAGATTCCAGAACATTCCACCACAGAAATGTGAGGAAAATTTGTTTTTTTTTACATTTATTTAGGTTTGCAAGGGATTCTGGGTAACAGAACATGGTGGGAGCCAGTCAAGTCACCCCATCCTGGATTCCCCTGGGTGTCTATTTTTTAAAAATGTATAGGTTTGATAGGTTTCCCTAGGTGCCGGCAGAGCTAGGGTTAAAAAACTACAGCTAGGCACTTTGCCAAAAAAGGGTCATTTTTCACTGTGGAATTGTGTTGTGTCCACGTTGCGTTTTGCGCCATTTCCTGTCGCGGGCACTAGGCCTACCCACACAAGTGAGGTACCATTTTTCTCGGAAGACTTTGGGGAACGTAAGGTGGGTGGAAATTTGTGGATCCACGCAAATTCCAGAACTTTCCACCACAGAAATGTGAGGAAAATGTGTTTTTTTGGGCAATTTATTAAGTTTGCAAGGGATTCTGGGTAACAGAAGCTGGAAAGAGGCAGTCAAGTCACCCCATCCTGGATTCCCCTGGGTGTCTAGTTTTCAAAAATGTATAGGTTTTCTAGGTTTCTCTAGGTGCCGGCAGAGCTAGGGTTAAAAAACTACAGCTAGGCACTTTGCCAAAAAAGGGTCATTTTTCACTGTGGAATTGTGGTGTGTCCACGTTGCGTTTTGCGCCGTTTCCTGTCACGGGCACTAGGCCTACCCACACAAGTGAGGTACCATTTTTCTCGGAGGACTTTGGGGAACGTAAGGTGGGTGGAAATTTGTGGATCCACGCAAATTCCAGAACTTTCCACCACAGAAATGTGAGGAAAATGTGTTTTTTGGGCAATTTTTAAGTTTGCAAGGGATTCTGGGTAACAGAAGCTGGTGAGAGGCAGTCAAGTCACCCCATCCTGGATTCCCCTGGGTGTCTAGTTTTCAAAAATGTATAGGTTTTCTAGGTTTCTCTAGGTGCCGGCAGAGCTAGGGTTAAAAAACTACAGCTAGGCACTTTGCCAAAAAAGGGTCATTTTTCACTGTGGAATTGTGTTGTGTCCACGTTGCGTTTTGCGCCATTTCCTGTCGCGGGAACTAGGCCTACCCACACAAGTGAGGTACCATTTTTCTCGGAAGACTTTGGGGAACGCGGGGTGGGTGGAAATTTGTGGATCCACGCAAATTCCAGAACTTTCCACCACAGAAATGAGAGGAAAATGTGGTTTTTTTGGCAATTTTTAGGTTTGCAAGGGATTCTGGGTAACAGAACCTGGTGAGAGGCAGTCGAGTCACCCCATCCTGGATTCCCCTGGGTGTCTAGTTTTCCAAAATGTATAGGTTTGATAGGTTTCCCTAGGTGCCGGCAGAGCTAGGGTTAAAAAACTACAGCTAGGCACTTTGCCAAAAAAGGGTCATTTTTCACTCTGAAATTGTGGTGTGTCCACGTTGCGTTTTGCGTCGTTTCCTGTCACGGGCATTAGGCCTACCCACGAAAGTGAGGTACCATTTTATCGGAAGACTTTGGGGAACGCGGGGTGAGTGGAAATTTGTGGATCCATGCAGATTCCAGAACTTTCCACCACAGAAATGTGAGGAAAATGTTTTTTTTTTGACAATTTGTTAGGTTTGCAAGGGATTCTGGGTAACAGAACCTGGTGAGAGGCAGTCGAGTCACCCCATCCTGGATTCCCCTGGGTGTCTAGTTTTCCAAAATGTATAGGTTTGCTAGGTTTCGCTAGGTGCCGGCAGACCTAAGGTTCAAAAACTACAGCTAGGCAGTTTGCCAAAAAAGGGTCATTTTTCACTGTGAAATTGTGGTGTGTCCACGTTGCGTTTTGCGCCGTTTCCTGTCGCGGGCACTAGGCCTACCCACACAAGTGAGGTACCATTTTTCTCAGAAGACTTTGGGGAACGTGGGGTGGGTCAAAATTTGTGGATCCACGCAGATTCCAGAACATTCCACCAGAGAAATGTGAGGAAAATTTGTTTTTTTTTACATTTTGTAAGGTTTGCAAGGAATTCTGGGTAACAGAACATGGTGGGAGCCAGTCAAGTCACCCCATCCTCGATTCCCCTGGGTGTCTATGTTTTAAAAATGTATAGGTTTGCTAGGTTTCCGTAGGTGCCAGCAGAGCTAGGGTTCAAAAACTACAGCTAAGCACTTTGCCAAAAAAGGGTCATTTTTCACTCTGAAATTGTGGTGTGTCCACGTTGCATTTTGCGCCGTTTCATGTCGCGGGCACTAGGCCTACCCACGCAAGTGAGGTACCATTTTTCTCGGAAGACTTTGGGTAACGCGGGGTGAGTGGAAATTTGTGGATCCACGCAGATTCCAGAACTTTCCACCACAGAAATGTGAGGAAAATGTGTTTTTTTGGACAATTGTTTAGGTTTGCAAGGGATTTTGGGTAACAGAACCTGGAGGGAGGCAGTCGAGTCACCCCATCCTGGATTCCCCTGGGTGTCTAGTTTTCAAAAATGTATAGGTTTGCTAGGTTTCCCTAGGTGCCAGCAGAGCTAGGGTTCAAAAACTACAGCTAGGCACTTTGCCAAAAAAGGGTCATTTTTCACTGTGAAATTGTGGTGTGTCCACGTTGCGTTTTGTGCCGTTTCATGTTGCGGGAACTAGGCCTACCCATGCAAGTGAGGTACCATTTTTCTCGGAAACTTTGGGGAACGCGGGGTGGGTGGAAATTTGTGGATCCACGCAGATTCCAGAACTTTCCACCACTGAAATGTGAGGAAAAAGTGTTTTCTTTGTCAATGTTTTAGGTTTGCAAGGGATTCTGGGTAACAGAACCTGGTGGGAGGCAGTCAAGTCACCCCATCCTGGATTCCCCTGGGTGTCTAGTTTTCAAAAATATATAGGTTTGCTAGGTTTCCCTAGGTGCCGGCAGAGCTAGGGTTAAAAAACTACAGCTAGGCACTTTGCCAAAAAAGGGTCATTTTTCACTGTGAAATTGTGGTGTGTCCACGTTGCGTTTTGCGCCGTTTCATGTCACGGGCACTAGGCCTACTCACGCAAGTGAGGTACCATTTTTCTCGGAAGACTTTGGGGAACGCGGGGTGAGAGGAAATTTATGGATCCACGTAGATTCCAGAACTTTCTACCACAGAAATGTGAGGAAAATGTGTTTTTTTTGACAATTTGTTAGGTTTGCAAGGGATTCTGGGTAACAGAACCTGGAGGGAGGCAGTCGAGTCACCCCATCCTGGATTCCCCTGGGTGTCTAGTGTTCAAAAATGTATAGGTTTGCTAGGTTTCCCTAGGTGCCAGCAGAGCTAGGGTTCAAAAACTACAGCTAGGCACTTTGCCAAAAAAGGGTCATTTTTCACTGTGAAATTGTGGTGTGTCCACGTTGCGTTTTGCGCTGTTTCATGTTGCGGGAACTAGGCCTACCCACGCAAGTGAGGTACCATTTTTCTCGGAAGACTTTGGGGAACACGGGGTGGGTGGAAATTTGTGGATCCACGCAGATTCCAGAACTTTCCATCACTGAAATGTGAGGAAAAAGTGTTTTCTTTGTCAATTTTTTAGGTTTGCAAGGGATTCTGGGTAACCGAACCTGGTGGGAGGCAGTCAAGTCACCCCATCCTGGATTCCCCTGGGTGTCTAGTTTTCAAAAATGTATAGGTTTGCTAGGTTTCCCTAGGTGCCGGCAGAGCTAGGGTTCAAAAACTACAGCTAGGCACTTTGCCAAAAAAGGGTCATTTTTCACTGTGAAATTGTGGTGTGTCCACGTTGCGTTTTGCGCTGTTTCCTGTCACGGGCATTAGGCCTACCCACGCAAGTGAGGTACCATTTTTCTCGGAAGACTTTGGGGAACGCGGGGTGGGTGGAAATTTGTGGATCCACGCAGATTTCAGAACTTTCCACAACAGAAATGTGAGGAAAATGTGATTGTTTGGACATTCTTTTAGGTTTGCAAGGGATTCTGGGTAACAGAACCTGGTGAGAGCCAGTCAAGTCACCCCATCCTGTGTTCCCCTGGGTGTCTAGTTTTAAAAAATGTGTAGGTTTGCTAGGTTTCCCTAGATGCCGGCAGAGCTAGGGTTCAAAAACTACAGCTAGGCACTTTGCAAAAAAAGGGTAATTTTTCATTGTGAAAATGTGGTGTGTTCACGTTGCGTTTTGAGCCTTTTCCTGTCGTGGGCACTATGCCTACCCACACAAGTGAGGTACCATTTTTATCGGGAGACTTAGGGTAATTCATATTTGTAAAGCAACTGTTATTACCTATTGACTTTCAATGCATTTCTGCCTTCCAAATGGAAGACAATGTGTAAAAAGAAGTCATTTTGAAAAATGACCGATAATTCTCATGCTAGTATGAGTGTTCCCAATTTCGGAAATGTGCAAATATCTACTGTTTCTAAACTCTATATTTTGTTCCCATTTCAGAAATACATAGGTGTCTTTCATACCAATTTTTCCATGTATACATTTTCCCAGAGTAATTGCTATATACCCGCTACATAATAAAAAACCATTGCAAGTCGCTGCTCAGTGTTTGGCTCTGGGTTCGTCGGGTTCTTGGTGAACGTACAAGTCCTATATATCCCCACAACCAGTAAGGTCCTGCGGATGTAACGGTATATTGCTTTCAAAGAGCTGTCATAATTAGAAGAAGTTACAGGTGAAAACGTTGACACAAAAAGCTGTTTTTTTCAACTAATTTTCAATTTTTCCTATATTTAACTGTTAGTTTCTATAAAGAAACCTTGAAGGATCTACACAAATGACCCCTTGCTGAATTCAGAATTTTGTCTACTTTTCAAAAATGTATAGCTTTCCAGGATCCATTATTGCTTTTATACCCGATTCTACCATTAACTGGAAGGTTGAAAGCACAAAAAATAGCAAAAATAGGCTATGTCCCAGAAAAATGCCAAAACTGTGTAAAATTTTTTGGTTTTCTGACAACAGTCTGTCATTCTCTAAAAGCTGGGAAAATGGTGATTTCAGCCCCACAAACCCTTTTTTGATACAATTTGCAGGGAAAAACCCAGACGCTTTCATTTGCAGCACTTTTTTCCCATTTTTCCCCCAAAAACAAAATGTAGCTGTATTTTGGCTAATTTCTGGGACCCCTCCACGGGAATCCACAAACCCTGGGTACCTTTAGAATCCCCATGATGTTGGAAGAAAAAGACGCAAATTTGGCGTGGATACCTTATGTGGTCAAAAAGTTACAGGGGCCTAAGCGCGAACTACCCCAAATAGCCAAAAAAAGGCTTAGCACAGTGGGGGAAAAGGCCTAGCAGCGAAGGGGTTAAACGGGTGTTGTCGTTCCAGGGTGACATTGTGGTGGCAGGAGAAGATCAGGTCAGTCACGATGTGAACATGCAGGTGGTGCTAAAAAGGTTGTAGAAATCTGGTATTGTGGCTAATACATCAAAATGTCAGTTTGCACAGAGAAGTATAGAGTATTTAGGACACATCATTTCAGAAAAAGAGGTAGAACCCAGACCTGGATTGGTAGAGTCTATAACAAAGGCACAGATTCCTAAAAGCAAAGAATATGTGTCACTGTTTCTTAGTGTATGTGAGTTCTACGCAATGTTTGTAAAAAACTTCTAGGTGAAAACTGTGAATTTGAGGGAGTTACTTAAAAAAGACAATTTCTGAATGGAGTGTTGGTTGTCAGAATGAGTTTGATGCTCTTAAAAGAGATATTGTCTGCACCTTTCAATCCCATGAGGGAATGTTTCATACCAGTGGATGCAAGTAACGATGGGCTTGGAGCAACATTAGCACAAAAAAACAATGCGAAAAGCGAAGTTACGGTCGGCTTCGCATTGAGGTGATTGAAAGAAAATGAAAAGATATTCTCTCTGACAGAGAAGGAGTTGTTAGCCTGCTATTGGGCTGTCGAGAGATTCAAGTGTTTCATTTGGGGAAGGAGATTCACTCTTAAAACGGAACACAAACCGTTGGTGAATATCTTAGGAGGAAACATCATCAGGGATCACACCCCCAGACTGGCCAGATTGAGCTCTAAACTACTGCAGTATGATTTTAAAATAGAATACATTCCCGGCAGGAAAAATATTAGGGCTCACTATTTGTCCCGGTCTCCAGTTCCTATGGAAGAGAGTATTGTGGCTTATAAAGAGGATGATGGGGAGTGTTTGATAGCTGTCATTGACATAGGTCAAGGGAGTGCTTTCACTGAGGATGAATGGAATGCTGGTATGATGGAAAACGAAGACTTGGAGAGTGTGAAGAAATATGTGAAAGAGGGGTGGCCCAGGAAGCAAGTGTTGCCTGTGAGGATGCAGGCCTATGCTAAAGTAGCTGAAGAGCTGTCAGTTGTGAAGAATGGGATGTTGATGAGAGGTGAGTAGTTTGTTCCTCCCATTGGTTTGAAAGGTAAAATAGTTATTAACGGAGACAAAGGTCATTTGGGACAAACCATCACCAAAAGAAGAATTAGAGAAAACTATTGGTGGCCAGGTATCGACACAGAGATTGTCACAAAGGTTGAGGCATGCGTGATATGTGCCAACAGCAATAAAGGTTTGAAAACTGAGAGTTGCCTCTTCAGCCATAGGCGTTACCTGAAGGGCCATGGGTCAAACCGGCAATAGATTTTATAGGGCCATTCAACATGTTACCATGAAAATCAAGGTTTGCTGTAGTAATAGCTGATTACTACAGCAAGTGGTGGGAGGTTGAGTTTGTAGAGGAGCCAAATACTGATGTAGTCATAACATTTTTACAAAAATTGCTTCTGAGAGAAGGGTGTCCTAAAGAAATTGTCTCAGACAATGGAGTGCAGTTTGTGTCTAGAGAGATTAGGGATTTTCTAAAGAAAAATGTAATTAAACACAAACGTTTAGCTTTGTATCATCCCCAGGCCAATTTTCTTGTGGAAAAAATTAACCGTACATTGGTGGAGTGCATTCAATGGACTGTCTAAAATGAAATTGGCTTGACTGAAGCGGTGGAGAGTATGTTATGGTCCCACCGTTCTACCCCTAATGCTGTCACTGGTGTGTGTCCTTTCGAAATTATGAGGGGACGTGCGCCTTCATCCAAACTGTATCCTGCATGGTTGAGGGAAATCTGAATGAGGAAGTGAATTAGACAAAGTCATACATCCTAAAGTGAAAGCATATGGAGATAAGATGAAAGTTAATTATGATACCAGCCAAAGGGTTAGGAAGGAAAGACAGGTGATCAATGTTGGTGATTGGGTCAGTGTAAAAGATCCTATATATGTCACCAAAGGGAAGTCCAAATTCAGGCCTGCTGAACTAGTCAATGCTGTTTCTAAGAATGCAGTACGAGTCAAAGAACGTGAATGGTGGAACAAAAGCAGGGTAGTTAAAGTGAAAAATTCCTTCGACAGTCATGGGTATGTGGAGGTAAAACCCCTAGGAAATAAACTATTGTTCTCTGATGAGAACAATAGTCATGTCAACATTTGTGTACGTCCTTACCTTGGAGAACGGAAGAGCAAAAGAGTGGTGGTTAAACCAGCTAGCTACCGTGATGAAAAATGATCAATAAGGGTGGTTTGTTTATATCATTCAAGCTGTATTGTGTTATGAACAATGGTCAACAATTTTGTGTTGCTTATTTCAATATGTTTTAAGGCGGTTAGATGGGTCTTTCTGTCCCATTTTAAGCCATTGTTATTTTTATATTGTATTTTTGTGTGGTATTTGTTTTTTCGTGTACTATGAAAGGGGTGAATGTTGTAGTGATGTTGTTCTCTCTCTTCATACCACATTCCAAGTTCTGTAACCTTAGAGTGTGGAATGCGGGGTGAAGGTTGAGTTTGGATGTTCCAGGTTGGTCAGTTGCGGGCTGATCCTGGAGAAGACTGCGGCCAATAAAAATATCTCTTGATTTAAACAAAGGGTGTTGGAGTCATTGAAGGAAGATACTTCACTACAGAGAGGTTTTACAAAATGCAGCTCTTGTAAGGCGTGCAAATATGGGCTGAACTGAAAAAGTCTTTGAGGGCCATGTGATTACAATCAATGACAGGATCTCTTGTAATACAGATCATGTTGTCTATGTCCTGAGATGTGGATGTAACAAGCTGTCTGTGGGGCGCACCATTAATAAATTAAAATTAAGGATTTGACAGCATAAGAGCAATTACGAATGGTGACATAAATTACCCCATGGCTTGCCATTTTGAACAATATCATGATCGATCTTTGGCAACATTCAGTTATTATGAAATTATGCAAATCCAAGCCCACCGAGGGGTGGAGATCGAGAAAAGGAACTGCGAAAACAAGAATCATGACTAATAATAGCACTGGGGACAGAAATGCCTTTGGGCCATAATACTGATGCTGAACTGTATGTTTACCTGTGATTGGACAGTAAGCAGAATTTCAATTTCTTTATCATATTGGGAATTTTTGTGAAATGTATATAATAGGAAATGAAACTAATGTTGATAATTGAAATGATTGCACAAAGCACGTAGAACTTACTTATCCTTTTACTGCCTTTCTTATCTTTCTCGCCTTCTCTCCTTCTTTCTTTCTTTCTTTCCTTTTCTTTTCTACCTCTCTCTTTCCTCCTTCTCCATGTTTGAATCTGAAATGGAATATTGATCTGTCCTTGATTTTGCTGACATCTCTACACTTTTACATATAATTGATGTGTTTCTCTTTGAAAAGAATATTGCTACTTCAAATCTCGATAATCCTACATACAATTGATGTGTTGCTTTTTGAAAAGAATATTGCTACTTCAAAAAGATCTTAGTATTATATATAAGCTCATATTCATATTTCATGATATAAATATTAATAAGCATGCATTATGCATTTTGAACATTATTTTTAAAATTTTAAGGAATATATTATATCATGAAATATATAAATATGAGATCATATCATTTATATTGTGAAATACATGAAAAGTGTAGTGTGTAACTATATGAAATATATTGTGATATTTTAATGGCTGTAAGCCACCTAGGAAGACAATTGCACTTTAGGAGAAATTGTGTACTTTAATAGATCAATTACAATTGTGCGTTGTGCACTTTACAAGCACTATGCAATTTATTTGACGATAGGATAGGAATATCTTAGGTACAAAATTGCACTACATTAAGTCATTTGCGATTATTCATTAGGTACCTTTAAAGCACGATGGACTTCATGTTTAGAATTGCATCTTAGGAGAAATACGTTGCATTGAAATGTGATTTGTAATAACATGTTATGCACTTTGAGAGCATGATGCATTTCACAGTAGGAAATTGAGACCCATCTAAGTATGTATCTTCACCCTAAAGGGGTAATTTTATTCTAGAGTATGTATGTATTTATATTGTAGATCATTCACTTTAAAAAGCACAATACACTTTATGACATAGAATCCACCTTGGTCGTTGAAAATACTTATGGGGTTTGAAATTCTTATTTATTGTAGAAAGAAAAGTTTCTTTTGAGAAATGTTTACATAGAATGGATTTTAAATGTCATGTAATTACCCATATTTTAAAATACTTTTTATGCATTGTAAATTGTGATTGATTGGAATTGAATTCAAGGTATCGAAAGATATTATCTATATTCCAAACCAAATTGACAACAGGAGAATATGGAGAACGTAAATTGGCAATATTATATTATACTATATATAGTAGCAATGTGGTCTAATTAGAGGTTCTGAGGCGTGCGCTATCAGCTGGTGCAGGCAAGAAAGGCAGACCGTTCCTTTCCAATAAATCCATATATGAACAATCAATTGTGGCACGCAGGGAGTAGAGTTTACAATATTTATTGGCTCTGTTACAGCTTCACCTACATGTTTGGACCTTCTCGCTCATTTTCACATAAAAAAGACAGAGAAGGTTGAAATGCATAGGTGAAGCTGTATCACAGCCTTTATCGTGCAGACCGTCCGTTTGAGGGTAATAGTATCATGTGATTTGGTTTTAGCGATTACCCTTTGGAGTCTGCGTAGGGGCATGATCCTGCAGTTCCTCAGGCTGTAGTGGCTTATGCTGGGTGAAATATTATCGAGTTGCTTATTAGTGGGTGCTTAGGGTGGTGTTCAGGGTGGTTGTGTATTGTTTGTCATCTCCAAATTTTTAATCTATACATCCTAATTCATATCTCCCCCCCCCCCATTTTATGTATAAGCCACCGAGAGGAAGTCCAGCTCAGCTTTTGCCCATTTCAAAAAGGTGGAGAGCCAGCATTGTGTTTGGGGGGCTGCCTGTGATTTCCAGGACATCACTATTTGTTGTTTAAACACTATAAAGGCTAGGATAGCGATTCTGTGTATGTACTTATCTCCCTTAGCCTTGCGTATAAAACCGAGCAAGCATGATTCTGTCGTAGTCAGGACCGTGCTCTCAGCCAAGGCAAGGGTAATACCCGTGTCCTTCACCCAGGAAAGCCTCACCATCAGGCATTCCCACACCATGTGAAAAAAACCTGCATCAGGTATTATGCATCTGGGGCATTCGGGGGTTGCTGCCAGAAACATGCATTTTATGTGCCTTGGTGTGAGGTATGCCTGATGCAAATAATTAAATTGTATATAGCAAAATCATGAGTTATGTGAGACCTCCTTTACATGTTGCAGGGCTTGGGTCCAGAGATTGTCTGTAAACAGCGCCTCTGAGAACCACCGCTGAGTGAGTCTCGAGCACCACATCACCGAAGTCTGTGACGCATCACTCAACACGGTGGAATCAACTCAGCGTGACTTGACTTTCGATGCATCGTCCCTGGGCGCCATTTTCTTCCTTGACACTGCACCGCGGTAAGGAACTAAAGCCTTGTGTCCGCAAACAACGCATCACCTCCCCTGTAACAGTAAGGAACTGATACATCACCTCCCCTGCCTAGCAGTAATTAACCGACCCATCACCTCCCCTGCAACAGTAAGGAACTGACTCATCACCTTCTCTTTCAATGCTTCATCTCCCCTGCAACTCACATTGTCTTTGATGCATCTAAGGTACTTTGCTCTGGTTAAGTGCACTATTGATTTCTAAGAACTGCAACTGCATTTAATCTTTACAACTTGATATCTTGACTTGTATATGTTGGATTTTTGTTGTTTTGGTCTGGTTTTATTCAGATGAATATTGGCAATGTTTCTAAACTGGTGTTGAGTCCTTTTGTAGTGTTTTCACTGTGTTACTGTCTGTGTGTGTGTGTGTGTTTACAAATGCTTTACACATTGCCTCTGGGATAAGCCTGCCTGCTCTGTGCCAAGCTACCAAGGGGGTGAGCAGGGGTTATCTTAGGTTTAACTCCCTTACCCTGACTAGAGTGAGGGTCCCTATTTGGACAGGGCACAAACCACTGCCAACTAGAGACCACATTTCTAACAGTTGGTGAGAGATGTTTTATAATATTGGAGAATGTGTCTCTTATAATGGCAGAAGATATGTTATGTTATGTTATGTATATTTGTAGATCACACAAATCACTCAAAATGGTATCCTAGTGCTTATGCAGGAGCAGTCAGGGCCGAGCTGTGGCCTGGTCTAGGTAAAGAGCCGCGTATCCAGCATCTTGTAGAACTCAAGAACTGAGGAGGCATCCCTGGTGTGCCGTGGTAGGTCATTCCAGGCTTTAAGACCGAGGTAGGAAAAAAACTGCTGTGTCACAAGTGTTATTCATTTGAGGAGGGAGCAGTTCAGCAAGAGTTGAGATGGGGTACATTTTGCCCTGGTGCAACTGATTGAAGTAGGAAGAGAGGAACCCTTGGCATTAGGTCCTGCTAGGAATGATGAGGTGGTTTAGTATTGGAGTGACTATAGTAAAATAATGATCTAGCGTAGTTGGTAGAGATGACAATTTCCTCCCACTACAAAGCTGCATTTGGCAAAGGAAAAGGATTGCTTGGACTCTGTGCTTGAGGCGTCTATGTCAGTGCATCATTTATCCTAGGTACACAGGCATATAATAAAGTTTCTTGCATATGTGGTGACAGTATATAAAAATATTGGTACAGCTTTAGTGACCATGACAAAAGATCAAGAAAATTATGAAAATTTCATGCAGCTTTCAAAGCACTTTTAGAAAATATGTAAATATTTTGTTACTATGGTCTCATTTAGGATTTTGTGGCCTTTTGATGCCTAATAGCAGCTGAGCTGCACAGACATCTCATAATGGTCAGAGCGTCTGCAACTTTTCATCTCAAAGTAATCTTTTTAAAGAAATCTGCTCATCTCATCTCATGACAACTGTAGATGTGCAATGACACCTGTAGCTGCCAGCACCGCGAGGTGAGTGTGGAGGCGTGGGCTAGGCCCCAGAAGCGGGGCAAACGTCAATAAACAAAACGCACACAGCGGTGAGGTGGTTGGTGTAAAGACCTGAGCGGTTTTTCCCCTTCTATTATATAACCTCGGGCAACGCCTGGCCCAATGGTGGTGCATGACAGCTTCCAGCATCCTGCTGGGTCAAAGACAGGACCGCTGACCTTCTACATCCCATCCCAACTCAGTATTTTGCAACAGTTCGCATGTTACCGCTCAGGTGGCATGCAAAGTCCTTGAGCCGTGTGTTTGGTGGGGCCTTAGGCAGTATCGTGAGTGGTGATAGCGGCCGGTTAACTCTTGTTGATTTGCCGATGGTGGAATACTGGGAGTTTGGGTGTCTACAATTTTCGCTGTGGGCCTGTTATCTGGTCCTGTGTCAAGAATTAGTCCTTCGCCTCCTTCGGGCCAGTCCCTCTCTTCGGTTACTTCTTCCTCCGGTGTTTGGCGTCGCGGGGCTACCTCCACCTTCTTGAACCAGGAGATGTTCCGGGCCGTGGTATCCTGCCCCTTCGTGGCCGTTACCATTGTTCCTTCCACTCTTTTTATTGTCCACAACCAGGGCTTGTATGGTGTCCTGCATTTCCAGCCTGGTATTTGGTCCTTTATGATCACCTGGTCTCCTGGTTGGAGGTCCCGATGCTTGGCTTTTTGTTTGTGGCTGGCTGTTGCGTGCTGCTTTTCCCTTTGAGCATGTGCTTCCCTGTCAATGTACTGAGGCGACGTCCACCCCGGGTATATGGGGTTCGTGCCCCTGCGCGGTCCATTAAACATCTGGGCCCATGGTGCCTGTTGAGGGGTGCTGTGTGGAGTACTCCTGTAGTCTCTCAGGAATAGTTGTAAGTGGCGCTCAGGGTCAGCACGCTCTGCCACTGCAATCCGCAGCATCCTATTGAGTGTCCTCATGAACCTTTCAATTTCCCCGTTGGCTTGTGGCCACTGGGTGGTGATGTGGCGGTGTCGTACTCCGTGGAGTTTTAAGAATCTGTTGAACTCCTGGCCTTGAAAGGGCGGGCCATTGTCACTCTTTATTTCGGCAGGGTAGCCAAACATTGCAAATACCTTCTCCAGTACAGGAGCCATGTGCATGAATGCTGTTGAGATGACGACTTCCACGATGGGGTATTCGGAATAGGCGTCCATTAGCACCAGCATGACTCTCCCATCAGGGAAACTCCCGAAGTCCATGCTCACCTTCTCCCAAGGTGCTTTGCACAGTTCTACGGTGATGAGCGGTGCAGGCCTGTCGGGACGCTTGTGAGTTGGCATTCCGGGCTTCGCTGCACTGTCTCTTCCACCAGTTCTTCTAGTTCAGGGAACCAGACCTTTTCTCCCATCCTTGACTTCATTTTCATCGACCCCTGGTGCCCTCCGAGTGCCAGCTGTGTCACGTGGTGGTGCAGTGCTGCTGGGATGATGATGTGGGATGGACACCCTCCGGGGTTATGCTCAGCTCATTTCTCACTCTCCCCATTTTGGTGAGGTACTCCCGGTCTTGCCCTGACCAGTCATTGGCATTAAGCAGAAAGTCCGCCAGGTGCCTCCCTATACAGCGTCGTGCACTTTGGTGAGGACAGGATCTGTTTCCGCGACCTCCTTGATGTCAGCCAGTGTCAGGGCTCGGGGGCACGCCGTGGATGCGTTCATGTTGATGTGGGCTTCGGTCACTTCCGCGTCCAGTGCGGTGTCTTGGTGGCTGACTGTACCGGGTGGTGGGAGAGGAAGTCAGCCGGGTTCTTTGCTCTGGGCTGATAGATGACTTCCATCAGATATTGTTGGAGTTGGATGGCCCACTGTTTGATTCTGGGAGGTGGGTGTGGCGCTGATCCCCGGAACAGAGGGACAAGCGGTTGGTGGTCAGTGATGACCTTGAAGGGTTGGCCGCTTACGTAGAGATGGAAGTGCCAGCATGCCCACTTCTCGCTCGATTTGGGCATATCACTCCGCGGTAGGGGAGAGTTCCTTGCTGGCTAATGCTAGGGCTGCCCATCGCCCTGGTTCTTGTTCCTGGGCTAATACAGTGCCGAGGCCCACAGGGCTGGCGTCCAGTAGCAGTTCAGTGCACTTGCCTGGGTCAAAGTATACCAGTGTGGTGTTGTCGAGGAGGGTATCCTTGATGCGCTGGAACGCTGCTTCTTCTTGGGGGTCCCATTGCCACTTTGTGTCTGTCCGGGTTAGAGTCCTTAGTGGGTCTGCGACTGTGGCAGGTCAGGGATGAATCGGCCACAATAAGTGGCCATCCCTAGGAAACTTCTCACCTCAGACACAGTCATGGGTGGCGGCGCATGTTTTATCGCTTGGGACTTCCGGGGATCCACTTGTATCCCATGTTGGTTGAATATGCATCTGAAGAACTCTATTTCCTGCTAGAAGAACAGGCACTTGTCGCGGTGTAGTATGACACTGTAGTCTTGAAGTCATTTCAAGGTGTTCCTGAGGTGCTTGTAGTGTTCAGCCGCCATGGTGGAGTGTATGAGAATGTAGTTGCTTACATTTAGGACCCCTGGTAGTCCTGTTAGGATCTCACACACGGCATTCTGGAATACTTTGGCTGCCAAGGAGATCCCGAAGTTGAGGCGTTTATAGCGGCGTAGCCCCAGGTGTGTACTGAAGGTAGTTATATACCTGCTTTCTTCCGCCAAGGCTAGTTGATGGTATCCAGCGTTCAAGTCCGGATTGGAGAACCACCTGGAGCCGTTGACGTTGGCTACAATTTCATCCATGGTCGGGGTTATATGGCGCTCTCTCTGAATTGTCTTATTTGGGAGTCACATGTCTATGCATAGCCGTATCGTCCCTGGTTGTTTCAGCTTCTTGGCAATAACCATCGGGGAGACCCAGGGAGTTGGTAGTGACACCTTTTCTATGACCCCTTGTTCTTCTAGTTTTTGTAGTTCGCGCTCCACCAGCGGTCGGGGTGGACCGGGATCTGTCGGTGTCACAGTGCTGTCGGAGCTCTTGTGGGGTCGGTGTGCAGTTTAATGGGTGGGTGCTGGATACACCCTAGTCCTTCGAACAGGTTCAGGAACCGGTCAAGTATGTCATCTGTTTGGTTTGACCTTATGCTTCTTGCGAATGACACCAAGCCCAGGTCTTCTACAGAGTGGCTGCTGATGAGTGTGTCCGCTTCTTGGTTGATGACGTGGATCGTTGTCGTGATTTGGTTGCCTTCCGATTGGATGGGTACTGTCATCCGTCCGTGGAGGGGCAAGGGTATTTTGCTTCCGTGCGCAAAAACTTTGGTGTTTGAGGGTAATAGTTGTGGTCTGGGTCGTAGGCGATTGTACCGCTGTATTCCCATGATGTTTACGGAGGCACCTGTGTCAATGACTGCTTTCACCTCCGACACTGCTATGCGGTTTGTGCATGTGGGTTGTGGTCTTCGGCGCATCTTCGGCTCTCTTGTGAACGAGAGGAATCTTCTACTTGATAGAATGATTGGGAGCCACTCTTTGGGTCGCTGGTGTGTGTGAGAGTGGTGCTCGATAGCTGGCGTACCATTTTTCGCAGAGGCTTGCTGCCACATGGGTCTCTGCTTTGGGCTTTTTTTCGGCAGACTGAGGCAAAGTGGTTGGGAATCCACCAGTGTGAGCATGTTTGGCCTTGGGCGGGGCAGGCGTTGACGGGGTGTTCCTCTCATCCGCAGTATCCGCATCTGCTCTTTTGTGGCTGGCTTGTGCGCCCCCTGGGACCATTGCCTCTTTCTTTTGTTTATTTTTATTTATTTATTTATTTATTTGAAGAGTTTTATATAGCGCTGGCTAGACCCGGAGGTATCAGAGCGCTTTACATGAGGATATGGTTACAAAAGGACAGTGTTACATAGTTACAGTAGTTACTAGAGCATAACATAGCATAGAAAAACAAGTCCTAAGGAGCATAGATGGTAGAGGGGGAAAAGTAAAGGGGTAGAAATACAGATCAAGTCAGGAAGACCGGTCATGGAGAAGAGTACTTCAGGGGATAACCAAAAAAGTCAGAGTAGGCAAGGTGAACAAACCGGAGAGGGTCCAGGGATCAACAACAACCAGTGCCAGACTTCCTTACTGGGTCGGGTAGAAAATTAGAAATGGAAGGGGTGTGAAGGAGGGAGCGAAAGGGTGCCACACAGTGGCCAGACAAGAAGAGAGGGGTGTAGTTGACTCAGAGGGGGTCGACAAAGGGCAATGGTCACTCCGGTGGCAAAGGGCGCTGACCAGCGGCATGGATCAATCAGGGGGACAGTCAAAACCGCAAGATGTAGGATCCAGGGCAAGGACCCCAATAGCTTCGTAAACAAGATGGCGGGATTGCGGGCAGGCAAAAATCCGGTTGAAAAAGCCAACATTAAAACCTACCCCAAAAGCAGGGCTGAATGGGGAAGGCAGCAGTCGGTTTTGGTAGGAGGAAAGGTTGAAGGTCGCCGATCTCTCCCGGGTCATCCAAGTCAGGGGAAGTCAGCGCGAGCACCCAGGCAGCAGCCCCAGAAGAGGAAGGCAGCTGCGGAGTCAGGAGGGCGAGCAACTCAGAAAACAAGCCTTGGCATAGCCAATAGGTCTCGCCTTTGGGACCTTATAAGTGTTTAGCCATGCAACAGTTGATGTTGTTGCCCCAAGGATATTGTGCTGCATAACTAAATACTTATAAGGTCCCAAAAGCGAGACCTATTGGCTATGCCAATGCTTTTTGTTTGTGCGACTTGAAGTTGTTGCATGGGAGTGCTGTTCAACTGGTCGCAAATATTTCTGCAGTTTGTTTTTGGTTCTGGCATGCTGCGCCATGGCCATATATGAAAGATAAAGGGAGAGGCAGAGACTGGCGCTTGAGAGAGAGGCAGGGACGGTCAGTGGAAGAGAGAGAGAGGAAAAGCAGACAAAAGGCAGAGACAGGCACAGTGTAAAAGTCAGAGAAACTGGGGCACAGAGAGAAGCCGAGGCAAGTTGTGGAAAAGCTAGAGATGCAGAGTCAGTGGAAAAGATAGAGACAGACAGCAGAAAAGACAAACAGGTAAAGATAGAAAGACGTCCTGGAAAACAGAGAGAGGCAGAGACTGAGGCTTGTGGAGAGAGGGACCGACCTTTGAAAAAGGCAGCGACAGACACAGTTCCCATGTTTTTCCACGTGTCCACTTAGGGTGCTCCGTGTGTGTAACAACGCCTTCTTCCTGTTTCAATGACATGGCGTCAGACTGGAATGTAAGCAGGCAGGCCTCTTCATGTTGACAAAACAACACAGGACACTGGCATTGGCATTGTGCGCCGTCCAAAGTAATTGCCCTTCTATGTGCGATGGGGAAAAGCGCCAGACATTTCTAATCTTTCTAAAAAACCAAGGAATGTTCTAGAAGTTTGTGCTTTACATTAATGACGCATTTTAGCAAGACCAAGTTCACAAGGGCCCACTCTACAAAGAGCCATATATTTCATCCTGGCAGGAGTTGTGTGTGTTTAAGTATTTGCATATGTCCCCTTTGGCCTGCAGCAACAGGGGGCACTTTTACAACTCGTTATGCCTGAGAAGGTATGCATAAAACGTGCAGAGAAGCCCCCTCCAGCCCCTCGCCATACTGAAGACATTACAGCGCCAACTTGCGTTGTTGCGTGTTTGGCACAAACACAAACAGAATTCGCACGTTTGAAGTTTCCGTGCCACACAATATATATCCGGCTGCCATCTCACTTTCTTCTAGTGGTTCTGCCTCCCAAGTGCGTGTGGTATTTAAAAAATTCATTCAATTATTTCATTGAAGCACGAACTTCAGCAAAAGCAAAGCGTCTGCTGTATAAATGTCACCAACCCCTGTCTGAGTGTCAGGCGGCACCGAGTGAGCTGAAAGCATGATTGATAAACAAGAGCATGGCTGTATATTGTACAGGTCATACCGAACATACATGTGCAGGGATGAACCGGGACATGCCTGTGTTTTACACACACACACTGAAATACCTCCGAAGTGATAAACATGACTGCATATGACACAGATCACACAATGCCCTGGTGTGGTAAGCGATTACTTATGGGTATTGATATTACACAACTCAGAACCGCACACCGTACAATACATGTGCAGAATAAACAGGGGCCTAGCTGCATTTTACATCCACCAAACAGTACTGTGTAATGGTAAACAGGAGAATGGCTCCATATGTAGGCAGATCAGACAGATGATTCAGGATACGTGCAGTGATAAACAAGCGCGGCCGCGAAAGTGAAAGCGACATAAAAGTAACATGATCCACAACAGATGGCACCCTGCGCGCCGCTACTCGCTCCCGCAAGGTGGAGGCCGTGGGAGGAAACATTTACTGGGAAAGGTGGGACATGCACCCGCCTTTGGTCAATTGTGTGCTTTCATTTTTTAAAGCCACACACAATGGCCAATCACTTCAGCTTTTCTGCAAACTCGTGCGTGTGTCTTTTTTTAGCCACACGCACGAGTTTGCTGAAAAGCTGAAGTGATTCCAAGAGGTCATTTTCTAGAGCAGCGCATGCGCGCTGCGCTAGGCTCGACCTAAAAAGGAAAGCAAGCTCAGTGGTGCAGGGCAGCAGCATCGCGTAATTCTCTTTGCTGCGTTCTCGTTGTTCTCGTTCCTGCGCAGCGGGATGCTATGCAACCGCGTCTCAGGTCCGGAAAGGCAGGCGATCCCCCGCCATCTCCCCAGCAGCCACCCAGGAAGTTCAACTGAGCATTGGCAGTGCTGAGTAGGATCCGCATTCTGCAGAGTCCTCAGAGTTCATCAGACGGCGAGGGAAGAAAGTAGGCGAAGCGGGGAGGCGAGAAACAGTGCCCAAGTCCAGAGGGTAGGTGACGACCGAGGGGGAGAATCCACAGCCAATCTCCTCTATAGCTGTCTAGGCAGCTACTCCGGGCATCAGCCATGTTACTGGGGCTCCGCTATCGGTAGACAACCAAGTTATCCAGAGTAACGTTTCTAATGGAAAGGGTTTGTGATATGTCAGGAAGTTTGGCGCCCTGCTATGTTTGCGTGAAAGGCAATCGTATTGCCGTATGGCAAGGGGCAGCCAGGATAGAGGAACACCCTAAACCCCTAATTGCGTGTGGGTGAGGACCCCCACACTTAACAGAAAACCAAAGTCCCAGGCACACGTAAGCTAGGTAAATTGCTTATTGTCACAAAAGGTCACAGATATTTTCTCAGGCAGGCTCCGCTTCTAGGCACCATAGGTCTCCGGCATTCCGGATTGACCTTTCCTGACAACTCGCCACCCTGAGTAATCTTTTCAATTATCCTCCGCCGCCAGCTCTGCTGGTCTGGAATTATCACCGGCGAAGCGACACCACTCGACAACGACGCTCCTAATACAGCCCTGAAGAAGTCACGGGATACTTCCCAAATGTGACGAAACACTTGTTGGCTGGTTGTGTTCATAAAGATTAAATACTTGAAGGAACTTATGCGTGGACATTAATTATCAGACATTGAGAAAATATCTGTGACCTTTTGTGACAATAAGCAAGTTATCCAGAGGTTTATGAAATCATCAATCAAAATTAAATCGAGGGGACCGTAGAACCTAGAAGACGAAAGTCCATGGTTCCCCCGGGATGTAGACAATCCGAGGGGGGAAGATTCCAGGGGATAGAGCCAAAAAGGCAATCCATGGCCAGGGAGCTCCCGGCCGGAGCTCCTCACCTGCCGGCCATCTTGGCTGCAACCAATCTTCCATCTGGGGGAGGCACGGGCGGGATCGGCCAGTTCACTAAATGGGGGTAGTACCCCTGTGTGGGCATGTTGCGTGACGACGTGGCCAGGATGCTAAGCGTGTTCCCCTAGTGGCTGCTTGCGCTGGTGTATTCGTGTGCCTGTGGGCTCCTGGCAGGGAGAGACTCCTGTCTGTGCCTCGTGTCGTGGGCTCCGAATAAAGGTGCAATATTCAAAGGATTCTCTTTTTTTTTCTTTACACTTCCCCTTTAGCACCCGGTACTTCTTGCTGCCGGCTGCCAGTCGCCTCAGTGATCAGGGCTATGCAGGAGCATAGATCGGGACGGCTCACTGGGACCATGAGCAGGGGTACGGTCTGCAGCTCGCGACGGGCTTACAGCGCTGATCGGCTCTGATGCTTGCACTTCTGTGGGGTGCGGCCGCAGCTCCGACGCATTGGTGGAGAAGCGTTCCCCGGTGAGGACAGCAGGTAGGCTCGCCCCCGCCCTCGTCGCCAATGTAGCTGCCAGCGCCACGAGGTGAGTGTGGAGACGTGGGCTAGGCTGACATCAATGAGCGAGACGCACACAGTGGTGAGGTGGTTGGTGTAAAGACCCCGAGTGGTTTTGACCCTTCTATTATATAATATCGGGCCATTACTGGCCCGAGGGTGGTGCATGACAGCTTCCGGCATCCTGCTGGGTCAAAGACAGGACATCTGACCTTCCACAACATCTATTAACAGTTACTGCAGCCGTGCTGTCAGAGCATCTTTGTTACCACATCTGTTTAGGACTATTTATGGATGTGTAATGAATTTGTTGATGATGCCATTATTGGCCACATTATATATGATGTTGTGGATGATGTAATTTGTCATGTAATATGTGAGGTCAACAGTGCATTGAAGAAGGCGTTATATTTCCTTAGTACACCATAGCTGGAGAATTTATGCATTTTTAAATTTTGAACCGTAATCAAAGTGTGTCTTTCTACATTTTCTTTTTTAATGGCCTTATAAATGTAATGATTTTAATATCAAATTATAAAACACTGTAACATAAGTTTTTTTTCCAGCAATTGTTTATCATTTTGTAATGATATACTTTATTAAGCACAGAACCCCAGACCCAGATCCCGCTGTGCACTTTTTTCCATCCTGCCAAGCGGGTGCTAGCTGCAGGACACAGCTCAGCCTAACCCTGTGATCTGTACCACATCCCACTAACCACAGTGAGCAGTAAGCCCTTCTGTTATTTCCAGTGAGAACGGGACGTGGCTTTCTTTGCACCCTGACTGGGGTTTGCGCTGGATTTGATCACATCAACTAGACACGCATATTAGTTGTCTCAGGAAGATAGTGCTACATCCGGGTCACACTTTGCACTCTGCACTTCCTGCCAGATTCTCACCAGCTGGTCTGATGAAAACTGGTGGATCACCAGAGCCTCCTTGTACTGGCAAATGTTATACTCTAAACCAAACGTGTAGAAGCGGGGGCTGTGCACCATTGTTACATTGGCTGCCAATCCCAGAAGCCCCAAGTAAACATCGTCCAGTGGGAAAACAGGTAACTCAATGGAGGCTCGATACAGGCCAGGGATGGTGTCTCCGGTCATGATAAAGCCTCCACCAGACAAGAAGTTGGGGTACTCGGGATATGGATAAAGCGAGCTTGTAACTGCGTACTTTCCTGTCCGTGTTACAATTGGATGACGATGCAAGTGTCCGTGAAGGGTGTGAGAGACATTAACAAATGTTGCCAGATAATTGACCAGGCCCCTCGGATTCACCAACTCATCATCATCCCCTGCAATAGAAAATATATAAAAAAGTTAAAGTGACAGCACTTGATCTAAGTACACTGTAATATGACTAGAAAACATTCCCCAGCATTGGACCACATATGTCTTCTTACTTCTTCACCCCATTGTGCTTTGCTCTGAGTAACTTGTCCCAGTGCAAGATTTTATGCACAGGTACCAGTCAAACTTAATACCTTCAATCAATCAATCACAGAATTTGTAAAGCGTACTACTTACCCGCGAGGGTCTCAAGGCGCTAGGGAAAAAGGGGGGGAGGGGTGCTGCTACTGGTCGAACAACCAGGTCTTGAGTAGCCTCCTGAAGGTCAGCAGGTCTTGGGTCTGTCGTAGGCTTAGTGGAAGGGTGTTCCAGGTCTTGGCGGCGAGGTGGGAGAAGGATCTGCCGCCGGTGGTAGTTCTTCGAATGCGAGGGACGGTGGCGAGGGAGAGGTCGGCGGAGCGGAGTTGGAGGTTGGGGACGTAGAAGAGGAGTCGTCTGTTGAGGTAGGCTGGGCCAGTCTTGTGGAGTGCCTTGTGTGCGTGGATGAGGAGTTTGAAGGAGATTCTCCTGTCGACGGGGAGCCAGTGCAGGTTCCTCAGGTGGGGGTGATGTGGCTGTGGCGTGGTACATCGAGGATCAGGCGTGCGGAGGCGTTTTGTATGCGTTGCAGTCGCTTGATGAGCTTGGCCGGGGCTCCTGCGTAAAGGGCTTTCCCATAGTCAAGTCTGCTACTGACGAGGGCCTGGGTGACTGTTCTTCTTGTGTCTCTCGGGATCCACCTGTAGATCTTGCGAAGCATGCGGAGGGTGTTGAAGCAGGAGGAGGAGACTGCGTTGACTTGCTTGGCCATGGAGAGCGTTGAGTCGAGGATGACTCCCAGGTTGCGTGCGTGGTCGGTGGGTGTCGGGGCTGCTCCCAGCGTCGTTGGCCACCAGGAGTCGTCCCAGGCTGAGGGGTTGGAGCCGAGGATGAGGACCTCTGTCTTCTCCGTGTTCAGTTTTAGTCGGCTGATCTTCATCCAATCGGCGACGGCCTTCATTCCTTCATTGAGGTTGGATTTGGCGGCGAGGGGGTCCTTGGTGAGGGAGAGGATCAGTTGAGTTTCGTCGGCGTAGGAGATTATGTTGAGGTCGTGCTGTCTGGCGATGCGTGCGAGCGGGGCCATGTAGATGTTGAACAGTGTTGGGCAGAGGGACGATCCCTAGGGTACGCCGCAGATGATCTCGGAGGCTTCGGATCGGAATGGTGGGAGGCGGACTCTCTGGGTTCTGCCGGCGAGGAAGGAGGTGGCCCATTCCAGGGCCTTGTCTCGGATCCCTGCGTCGTGGAGGCGTGCGCGTAGAGTGCGGTGGCAGACAGTGTCGAAGGCGGCGGAGAGGTCCAGCAGGATGAGGGCTGCGGTCTCACCGTTGTCCAGCAGGATCCTGATGTCGTCGGTGGCGGCGATGAGGGCAGTCTCAGTGCTGTGGTTGCTGCGGAACCCCGATTGGGATGGGTCCAGGATGCTATTTTCTTCGAGGTATCGGGTTAGCTGTTTGTTGACGATCTTCTCGATGACCTTGGCTGGGAACGGAAGCTCACTTCTGGTACGGGTCACCTATTTAGGCTATCTACATCCCTAAACTTTGCTTATTTAAATATGTTAACGTTGGAATACTGTACCACAGATGAAGTTAGAAACAGAAGGCCTAATTTATTGTTTGGCGGATGGGGTACAGTCCATTAAGAAGGTGGAGGACATTTCGTCTGCCACTTTGATGGACTACCATCTGCCAAATTTAGAGATGAACACCGGCCCAGCGGACATCTCAGTACATTGAAAGGAACAGCCATCACGGTGGTTCCATTCAGTGTACAAAAAGGTTTGGTGGATAGCCACGTTACTTTTGATGGTTGTTCACAAACATTTACCAAGTGTTTTTTTCTGAAAGTGGCCGTTTGTTTCAGAAAAATAGAAAACGAATGACCCCAGTCTTTCATTGCCAGCATTTTCCTGGCAGTGACAAAAAGGAAAAAAAGACATTACACCATCCACCCCAAATAGGTGATGTAATGGTGTAATGTTGTTCCTCCGATGGCCCATTCTCTGTTGGGTTCTTGGAGGACAATTCAAGTTCCCAGAGCCAATGGTGGCTCCTTTGACTTTAAAGTCAAGGTCCACCTGCTTTTTAATCAGGCAGGTGACGTAGGGTTTTCTCCAAAACCTTGACCAGGGCCTAAGAATGTGGTTGCAAAAGGTAGTTTTTTTAAATCCGATATTAGATACTGCACGACCATTAAAAAATACACAAGAACAGCTCAAATGGCTCATTTTAAGAGACATCAGTGGCAACTTCATTACAGAATCATTTGATTCATTGTTTTTCATGCTGTTATGAACTGAGAATTTACCATTAAAACGCACTTTAGGTAGATGGGAGAAAAAATGTCCTCCTGTATATACTTGCGCCCTCTGTCACTTTGGTACCCAGGATGTCAATCATGTTTTACATGGTCGTCCAGTGCTACATATGGCACTACTATGATTGCTTAAGGACATGTTTTTACATAGCAATGTGATGACTGCAAAAGTAGCTATGGACTTGATTATGGATCTATCTACCCCATGTGATTGTTCTCCTGTTTTTTTTTAATCTGTATTAATTGTCTAATTGTTGTATAGACTGCTCTGTTACTGTTATATTTATAGACCTTCACTGAAGATCATGAGTAAATAAATAAAATAAAAAGTAAGATAAAGACTGCCTTAACCAACTTGTGTTCAGCTCTTTAAGCCCCCATTGCGTTGACAAATTGCTACCATTTTTCATGAACTCTACCACATGTTAGTTGCAAAGGGACTGAAATACCAGGCACCCAGGATACCAGTTTTATTTAACCTCCTTTCTCAGTGGTGATTGACTCAGTGTTCAGAGTTCAAGGTCCTAATTTGGGGTGCTACGCAGCACGTAGAGAATGGTGCTGCGTCTTCTGCATATGTTAAACACACACAGAGAACTGCTTGCACTGCATTTCAACACAGCACTGTGCCACCCTCTGCTGTGTTAACGGTCGGTTGTTGCAGTTCAGCACCATACTAACAACTGTGCTTTATTTTGCTGCAAAACTGTGTCAAGAATTGTTGGCCTCCATGTCTTGAAGTAAAATGCCATGCTTAACTGATCTCTAGGTATGGAACCCCCTTGGGTGATGGGCTTACACTTTAAGCTGAAGGAGTTGCTCTAATACTTTGCCAATGGTTTTAAAAATGTTTTTTAAATTCATGGGAACCTGGGCAGCTGATGCCCCGGTGCCCATAAGTGAAAAAAGATGCTAAATGCAAATGGAAGTGCAATAAAGGACACTCTACCACAATCCAGCTCATCCGGATTACACTGTGGACAGTGGTGGCACCTGGTCAGTAGTTTACTAACATGTCTGTTAAAAAAGTGGGAAATTTAGCAAATGCTACCATTGTTATCCCTATGGAAATACATTTAAAGCAACAAATTCACTATAAAATCCTTTCACAAGTTTTTTTGTGCTGTCTAAGCTATCTTTAAATATATAATAAGCAAAACCGAGGCAGAACTGACGTTAAAAAGAATACATCTGATTTTACAAAAAATCTGTTTAGTGACCGTAGTGTTGTGGGAGGCACAGTAAGCAGAGGACACCAAATCAGGTAGTTTTTCTTTCAATTCTTTATTGTATTTTCCCTCACTATTATATTGGGCCTGATTTAGAATTTGGGGACAGGTTACTCCGTCGCAATGGTGTACCCAGTCCACCAGACTCTTGATCTGCCCAATCTATTTTGACCTCGGTGGGCTGCCAGGTTTACCGCCCTGCAGTAAAATTTACACTGTCAGCGCACACTTTCCTCTGAGAGCCTGAGTGAGTTGGGGCCAACAGAGATAAGCCATCTGACCATCTGCCTATGTAGAGTGGGCAGCTAGATACCTTTTTTTTTTACTGTCCAACACTGCCAGGAATATCCTGGCACTGAGGGACAGTAAAAATAAAAACATACCCCCCACACCATCCTAGAAAACTTGCATGGTGTTAGAGCTGTGAGTTTTTTTTTTTCCTAAAACAAACTCCCATTTTGGTGTAAGCGTCTGTCATAAATGACAGGCGCACAACAAATGTTTTGGCGGTTCATACAAACCCATAGAGATCACCACGGGCCAGCAGCAAAATCTTAATTGAGCAGGCGGGGTAAAGGCACCCTGAATGCCTTGACTCTGTCTGCCAAGCTCTCAATGGGGCCCATTGTTATCTACTACTGGGGGCTATTTCTCCCTCTTTAATCCCTGCTCTAGTCCATTCTGGAATCTGCGTTTGTTCCGGCACTTCCTGTCCAGGTCCTGGGACAGGAAGCAGTTTCCAGTGCCCTGGCCTTGATTCTGGGAGGATCTCCTGTAGGCTCCCAGTATCTCTGTGCCTTGACAAAGACCAGCTCTTGTTAATTCCAGAATCTAAAAGCATGAACAAATGGCTGGTATTTGTGTCTGAAAACTATGGCAACTATATGTGTGTGTGAGAGGTCTAGGTACTGCAACTAAATGACAGCTTTTGTGGCACCAAAACATGCCACTCAAAACCCCTGCACTGCAGGCATAATCTATGACAGCCCCCAACCTCTTTTTACAACTCAAGCTACAACAAAGAATCAGGATGTTGGTGACAAAAGGATCCATCAACTTAGAGACACAGCTTCTGGCTGGGTATTCATGTGTGAAAACAAGTCAGCTAGATTTCAGTACTGTCTATTTCTATAATTGGTGGAGAATGGGCAAGAAGAGAGATATTTCCCATATGCCTTTCACTTATATTCAGTGATTAATTTGAGAAAAAAAATAAGTGCAGGTGCCCAAAGTCTATCTTTGGATCCCACCATCCACTTCCTCATCTGGCATTGCCCACTGCCATACTTTGGTGCCACTCACTTCATTCGCTGATAGGACTTGCTTTCTGCATGGATTTGCCCATAGCAGCATTGCAGTAAGACCAATGTCCCCAAGGAGGTTTTGGTGGTTCTTCACAAGAAAAATTTGAAAACGTAGGGTCACTTATTAAATATTCCTGTACTTTCATGGTCTGGTTAGGGTGGAGGGGGTGGCAAGGGCTATGGTATGTGAAATGGTGTTTGCCCTTTGTTATGATAGTCCAAGTGAAGGACTTAATTTACTTATATCATGAGAGAAAATAAACAAAAGTGGTAGAAAAACAGAAGCAGAACAATTATCCCATCTCAAGGTCGAGATGCAAAATCTATCAACCATCACCAAAGAACTCCTAAACGCACACAGAGCCACTAGTGCCACCGTGAACCGAATCAGTTACCAAACTAGCAGATACATCACCAAGAATTCACACCCTAAGGACACTAGACAGAGTAAGATACCTTCCCCCAGCGACCCATCTCGTCCTAGGAGGGCATCTGCTGAACTATCTGACAATGACATAGATGACCTCCTCATATCCTATGCCAGTCTGACAGACAACAGTAAGTCTCTATGTGGCACTATCCAATCCATTCAAACCAACCCCTTCAGAGAACCCACTCACAACTACAGATCAATTAATAGAGAAAACCTCACAAATATCAACATAGTGCAGACTACTCTCTCCCATTCGACTAGCAAGATGAAATGTGCACTCATCAATTGCAGATCTGCTAGCAAACATGCTCCCGACATTTACGACCTCATCCTCGCGAATGATCTGGACATTATCGTCCTTACCGAAACATGGCTAAATAGTTCCTCCTCTCCCATCCTAGACCTACTGGTACCTCCTAGTCACGACATAATCCACCTAGACAGAAACGTGAAACCCAGTGGTGGGTTAGCGTGCATTTATCGAAACACAATCTCAGTCAATCAAGCAGACTCTATCTCTTTATCCTCCTGCGAATATCTCTGTATCAACATCTCCGATGACAAGCGCCTCGCCAGCAAACTTCACATAATATACCACCCCCGGGTGATAATCTGACGTTCATCGATGAGTTAATGGAAGTCATTACATCCAACGACAACTCACAAGTGCCACAGATTTTCCTGGGCGACTTCAATCTCCATTGGAACAACTCAAGCGATCATGGTGTAAGCTGTCTTAAATCTTTTCTGTCAGATCAGGATCTGTCCCAATTCTGTGACACTCCAACCCACAACAAGGGAGAGACATTAGACCTCATCATAGCGAAAACAAACACTGTATCATTAGAATCCATCACTCCATGTGACTGGACGGACCATTACAGCATTTTCTTCTCCATCAATATTGAGGTAATTCCAAAAAGGGGCCAACATACAATAAACAAAACAATGGAAAAGGAACATACAAAATATTAACCCCATTGCCCTGGTAAACCGATGCAACTCCGCCATGATCCCCAACACAGGCATGGTTGACGTCCATGACCTCATAGTCTTTTACAATTCCACTATGCTTGAAATTCTTGACTCTACAGCGCCCCTCCAAGAAAAAAACGTTTCCTCCAAAATCTCCAAACCATGGTTCAATGAGAACCTGAACTCTGATCGGCACAAGCTAAGATCAGCTGAACGAATATGGAAATCGGTACCCTCCATCGAACACCTATATCACCTTAGAGTGCTGAGGAATACATACAACAGGAAGATCCTAAAGGCTAAGGCAGACTTTTTCACAACCCAGCTGAACCAAGCCATTAACCGTCCCAAAAAACGATTCGAAATCGTCAAACAACAAGTGCGCAACACGCCTAACTCTATGGAACTAAGCGATTCGGCTACACCTAACTGCGATGAGCTTGCCAATTTCTTCCTAGAAAAGACAAAATCCATTGAACTCGACATCCAATCTAAGAAGGCCCTTCCACAAACTATTGCTCATGATACTAAATTTTACTCACAGATCAAGGACCATTTTAGTATTCGGAGTGAAATCCCAAAAAACAATGCCTCTTGGCACACCTTCTCGCCCATCCCTGAACAAGAAATCTATAACATTCTTCTAGCGATTAACCCCTCCAATCACTTCTCTGACCCCTTACCTCCTTCTTTATTCAAAATTATAAAAAACCTCTATTCTACCCCTATGGTCAAAGATTGTAAACGCTTCTCTGAGACAAGGCACCATACCTGACTCTCTTAAGTAGGGCAGGTCACACCCATACTAAAGAAATCCAACTCCCTCTCCTCAGATCTCAACAACTACCGCCCTATATCCAACATCCCTACTTTGGCAAAACTGCTGGAAAAATGTGTACAAATTCAATTATGCAACCACATTGAGAATTACAACCTCCTAGACAAACACCAATCCGGCTTCCGTCAAGGTCACAGCACTGAATCTGCACTCACCCACATAATGGATGACATACTAAAAATGCTAGACCATAACGAATCATGCCTACTGATACTTCTTGACTTATCCTCCGCTTTTGATACGGTCAAGCATGACAACTTATTGTCCCTACTGGAACGAAGGATGGGCCTAACTGGCCCAGTGTTACAATGGTTCACCTCATTCCTAAATAACAGAACACAAAGAATCAAGATGAAGCAATCACTCTCTCAACCCTCCATGGTCACCATAGGGGTTCCACAGGGCTCAGCACTCTCACCCATTCTTTTTAATCTACTCATGGAACCCCTGGCAAACGCATTGAACTCTGCGAACATTCTATATCACCTGTATGCGGACGACACACAACTGTATATGAAAATCTCCTCTCCAAAAGACTTCATCTCCCTCAATGCTATTCTACATAATACTCAAAGTTGGCTCACTGGCAACCACCTCATTCTTAACACCAAAAAAACGGAATTCCTTCTCATCTCCCAAACCAACCACACACCCAAGATCGACTTATGGTTGAAGCATCTAACTTCCTTTGACTGTGCTCCCCACATCATTGACTCCGCGAAATCCCTGGGAGTCACCATAGACAAACACTTGAACATGCAGGCGCAAATCAATAATGCCACCAAGGGAGCTAATCATTAGATGAGTATCCTAAGGAAACTTAAACCCTTCCTCCCCCAGACCGACTTAAAAATGGCGGTACAAGCCCTAGTGTTACCAGTATTGGACTATGGAAGCACCACTCTATG
Organism: Calotriton arnoldi; assembly: GCA_963921515.1. Classification (NCBI taxonomy): domain Eukaryota; kingdom Metazoa; phylum Chordata; class Amphibia; order Caudata; family Salamandridae; genus Calotriton; species Calotriton arnoldi. Next base: position 466,898 of record CAWUFW010003837.1, on the reverse strand, counting down.
CGGTCTCCCCAAATACAAGCTGGCCCCGCCGAGGGCATCGCTTAACACTGCAGCCAGACTGGTCTCAGGAACTAAAAGAAATAATCACATTACTCCGACCTTGAAAGTTCTGAACTGGCTACCCTACGAGGCAAGAATACAACTAAAGATCGCCTGCATGACCCATAAAGCCCTGCATAGCAATACCCCCAGTTACTTAGCACAAAAGCTAGAGCGATCGGGAGGATGCAGACAATTGCGAAGTGCGAGTTCACTACTACTGAAACCACAATCCTTCCATAAAAAGAGAACTGGTTGCAGAGCATTCTCAGGGATCGAACCGAAGATTTGTAACTCCCTACCTCCAGAGGTACGCGGAATCTCTTCCATTACCTCCTTCAAAATTCAAATTCACATCCTAAGACTTTAATTCTTTGATGACTACTAGTCACCTATGCTATCCATATACTACTGTCTACCTCCTTTGTATTGAATGGCGAATACTGAATGTATGTATATTACCTCAACCATCTAATGTTTAATAACTGTGTATTGTAAAGCGCTCTGATACCCTCGTGGGTCATGTTCGCGCTATATAAAACTTTATAAATAAAATAAAAATTACTTTGAGCAAAATCAGATAGTGCACTGAAAGGAAACACCTATCAATGGTGGGAGCAGTGGGGGCTTTAGGTTGGATTACTGATGAGTTGAGTATACCTTGAGGGCAATATATTTTTGAAAAAAGAATTATAAATGGATAAGGTTATTACAGATTAGCACACAGAAAACACAAAAAATGTGATGAGAGGAAGCTTACAATTAGTCGAACCACTGGCAATTACTCGGGGTAGCATTCCAACCCATCGTAATTTTGCTCACCATGCCACCTCAGTTTAGACCCAACCATATAACAAATCAGTCTTCACCCTGCTCCAATAGAAACAATTGATTGAACTGCCAGCCCATGTCCTCTATGAACCGGAACTGTACTATTTACGGTCCAGGGAGGACCTGGCTTGGAAGTTCAGGCTGGACTGTTCTCATGAGGAGCAGGGTCATGGCTGATTTGCATATGGCTGGGTCAAAACTGGGGTGGCATGGTGAGCAAAAGAACAATGGATTTAACCCAAATCTCTCGACAGGGGTGAATGTTTGATTTGATCAGCATTCTGTCCATCATTTGTTTGTGAAGCACCAGGAGTAATTAGCAAATTACACACAATAGGTAGCCACTGAAGGGCTACTCACCCAAGTGAGTAAAAATGCTCAGGAGAGACCTTACTTTCAAGTCTAGGAGGGTGATTCCACCATGGAGCTCATACACGGCCCCATATGTTGCCACAGTTCTGCTCTTTCAAGATTCACCAGGACTAGCAGTGAATGCAGTGATGGATGAATGATCTCCCAGTATGCGTGTTAGTTATGCAGCCACACAGTGTGGTGCACTGCTTCATAAAATCATATTAATCCAACCGTGTAGCCAGTTGAACGGTGTGCACTGGAGCCATCCTGCATCAGCAAATCACCAGAAAAGTTATACCCCAAGAGGGCACCAACCAGTTGTGTAACAATAGCCCCAGAAGCCCCTACAGTGTGGAGGGGCCCCTCAGCTCCAGGGGCCCTCTTTGGCACTGTGCAGAGGCAGTGGGCCCCGAGGGCCTGAGAGCTCCTATGTCCGGAGTGCAGGTGGACCCTCGATGTACTTTACAGGGGGGACCCCTCAAGTTTCGTTGCACCGCTGACACCAGCAAAACACAAACCTCTTTGTTTCTCAATGTAGATTAGGGCTCCCGTACACAGACTGGTGGAGGCACTAGCAAGTTATGGTGTGGCCACTGTGGCTTCTTGGAGTCTATGCACTCATGCACACACATGCTAATGCACAAACACACACGTATGTACAAACAAAACACACATTTGCTGATATGCACCCTCATCCTCTAGCATGTTAGACCACGTTTGGGAGCTGATGGTAAATGATTGTGATAGCCTTGGCATTACAATGAAAAGTTTTTTGGATCGGCTGGGGATATGTAGGCCACTGGTGCAGAATGTTCTTAGGACTCAGCAAAGAATTCTTTACAATTTATTTTCTGCAAATTGTTGCTGTGAAAGGAGATAATGTACAATGGTAAAACTATTGCACCCAAATGGAACCCACAAAAGCATAATGCTGCTATATTTCTTCTACTTCTTGTTATCATACAGGCAACCTGCCAAGAATGAATTTTCTTTGCTAGTTATTGGTTGGATGTCAGGAAAATAATATAATTGCCACAGGTATAGCGTTGATTGCTAGCATGGAGTCATTAGTGGGTAAGATTAATTTAAAATCCGCTGCTTTTCGCACCACCAAATGAATGAATAAACTTCCTCAGAAGGAGGTCCTCCAAAAAAGTGAAAAAAAATGCTTAAGAAGGCTTCTGGCTGTTCCACAATCCACTTCTGTTTCATTCTGTCTTGAAGAATTGGGCTTAACTAATTTGGAAGCTTACTTAAAACTGCAGCCGCTGCTACTCAGACTTAAAAGTTGGAAACACCCTGAAGCCCATTTCTGTAGGCAAATTCTGAGTGGCTGTTTGGTCCTGGAAAACTCTTTAGAAATTACTTGGCTGAAATATATCAAACTTAGCTTTACTAAAATGGGTGTCCCAGAATATTTTTCTAGCCCAGAATGCCTTGAAGGTGTCTCATCTAGCCAAATTAAAGGATTTTTTTATAACCATGTAAATCTGGTTCAGTAGTACAGTTAGAGAGCTCCCTCGACCTCTTTCTCTTCCACCGGCACCTTATTTACAGATAATTCTCAATGAAAGTCAATGTTTTTTGCTGACAAGGCTTAGCCTTCAAACCTTACATTTCTTGGCAGCTTTCCCATGACAGGGTAGTCAGTTTCCATCTCTCCCTCCTTGTCCCTGTGATGGTCTTGCACAGCATGCACTAAGCACTTTATTTTATTTTGTTCTCTTTATACTGCACAGAGAAGGCAGTTTCTCCGCCCTTTGTTTTTAACATTGGGAACAAGCTCACATGAACAGGCCCTGGGCTCCCTTTATGAACTAGGTACCCCAGAAGTTACACATGCTGCTCTGAACTATGTTTAAACTCTTTAAAGACTCACAACATGTACTGATTTTTTAATTTTTTTATTCTTATGTATTGTAAATGTGTACTGTTTGGTGTAATATGTATAAGGAGCTCATCATGTTTTGCTTGAATTTTGTTGTCTCCCCCTTTTACCCTTAAATATTTTATTATGTTTGGCATAATGTTGATATGAAGATATTTTATATGTGAAAATGTTATCTGTACTTTTATGGTTTTTGCAAAAACAAAATGAATAAAGATTTTGATGATGATGATGATTGCTAGCATGTTTTCAAGGTCTCCTAAACACACAATGCATGCATGTACATTGGTGCTAATAAACAACATGGGGGCCCGTCACGCTCAAGACTTTATTAAGCAAAGTTGTTGGCTTGCATACTCAGGGTGCAATAAAATATACTTCTACTACACACAGTCTGAGTGCCAGCTCTTCATTCACTGTGGTGGGGCTTGGTTTCTAATATTACACAGTGGAGTTTGCCACTGTTCTATCTCACTAAAAACTTTGGTACTATTTGATAAATCCGCACAAAACTGTCCAGAAAAGTTCTCCCCCCTCTGCTCCTTTCTAGAAAGTTTTGGGGTGATCAGTGAAGCATGGGCCAAGAAAAATGAGGCGGGTCCCAAAACGCTGATTTACCATAGGATATTTTGGGAAGCAATATTGAAAAATGGCTGAATTGAATTGCACCAAATTTGTCAGAAAGTTAAGACTTTATTCAGAAAGCATGCATTTAACTATCTGGTGTTAATCTGTTCTGCCATTTCTGAGAAATTAGTGTTTAAAGATGTGCTCAGGTGGGTGTGAAAGGGTTAAAATGTTAGTGATGTCTGCTGGTGTCCAGATATGCTCTGATTTACATTTAAAGAGGAGCTTAGATTGGCCATGAATGGGTTAAAAAGTTAGTGATATCTGTAATGTTGGTGTCAGGTATGCTCTGCCTGGCCACTTTAAAGGGTACTTGTCAATCCCGAGTGGCTGACCACTTTAGGATCAATGTGTTTTGGCAGCCATTACATGGCTCAGGAACATGGTCCCTGAGTCCTGAAAATGGATTAGGAAATATATAAGGGGGCAGGATGTGCATATGCTGACCACCAAGGGGGCTTGTGTGTGGGGGGGTCCTCAAAGGGACCAACCCTTGATTGATTGGCCACAATTAAGACAATATGCTGTGGCCGCCACTGTAGGACTTGGGGACATGGTTCCTAATGAAGTGCATGTAGCGAAAACCTGCTTTTGAGGATCACAAAACGGAGCACATATAAAGGGTGATAACAGATTTTAGTCACACTATAAATCACTTGTTGGTGGTACCATACTAATTTAAAGAACTGTGTTGTGTTCTAAAGGGATTCTACCGTATGAAAATTGCTGATTCGCTGATGGAATTTGATGAACTATGTGTGAGAGAAAACTTCTCTCATGATATTCTCATCGAGGTTATGGAAGGTGCTCCAGAAAACATGTACCCTCAACAGGAACAGCATGTCGGCGGATTCCCCTGTGTTCTACTTCAGCTTCCCAGAGTGTTCTAATGAGCAACTAAAGCACTAACATTCTGTATTCATGAAACTGTGGCATCTTCATTGAATCAAACCTGTAAAACATAAAGCATTTCCTTCAGAAATTAACAAAATATGGAGGCGGAGCTTGGTGCTGACCAAGATGGCTGCACCCTGCTACAGCTTCCACCTGGCATTGCCCACTGAGGCCTACAGTACAGACAGCCTGGGGGCTTTCTCGCTCCTGAACCTGGAGGTGAGGTGGTGCCTCACCATGGAAACTCCGTGAGATGCAGCGGGATGGTGGGGCCAAAATCAGGCCCGTATTCTTACGAGGGGGCAGTGGCTTGGCTGCACTGTTCTGGCCGCACCGCTCTGACCTGCCTGAAGCTCCTGACAGTTGTGGCAGCCATCTTCTTCCCTGCTGGCCATGCTGCCCTGACTCTCCAGACACTCCTGATGGCCGCCTCTTCCCTTTCTGTCAGCTGCGGACCGTATTCTTCCCCACCACTCCTGGACACCATAAACTCAGCCTGTGTGGCCCGGTAAACCCTCAGCTGCTCTGACACTGCACCAGGGCATTTATCGAAAGGGGCACCGCTACCCCTCTCCTACTCCTGCTACACTTACCACAGACCCAGGGCACCATAGCGCCACCAGGTGCAGGTTTAGACTCCAGAAACAAAGCAAAGTTTCTTCTTCTTCCCTTTCCCCCAGTTCACACATCCCACCCCATCACCAACACCAGCCACCTCTTTTAGTCCAGATCTCTTATCCCACTCACAGAGGGAAGCCGATAACTCTGTGCCTTACGAGCAGATGTTGTTTCTCGCTGTCGCCTCACTGAATGTCAATGGCCTCTCCCACTTAATTAAACGAAAGAAAGTCCTACACTATCTCCACAAGACACCCACCTCAACCTCACTGAATTCTTGAAGCTCAAACATGACTGGGTGGGTGCAATCATTAGTAGCAGTTGTACCCGAACAGCAGATACTCCTCTCCCCATGCCTGTTCAAATCAATGTGGGTTAGCCATCTTGATTAGCCAAAATCTCCCCTGTAAGGTGCTTAAGTCCTGAACCAACGACGAGGGACAATGGGATTTTGTTAAACTGCGCTTTTCTGACTGTACGCTGCTCCTGGGCTCCATTTTTGTGCCCAACATTGCAAAGACTTTCTAGCTGATGTTTCTCATAGAATCCTAGCCTTTTGCCGCACCCCTGTACTGCTGGGTGGCAACGGGCATTTAGCCCAACCCCATTTTAGATCGGACGCGACAACCAAAAGTCTGAACAGGAGCAGATAGAGCAGTTCTGTGCGACCTTATGTGGGCACATGCCTTAATGGATACATGGCGTCTCCTGCAACCCTCAGGTAGGGAATACTCCTTCCTCTCTTGTCCGTATGAAACACAGTCCTGCATCGATTACTTTCTCCTTCAAAGTCAGCTCCTCCCTTTTGTCACTGAATGTATTATCCTTGAAGCTGCAGTCACGGACATTGCATGGTTTGGATAGATCTGGACCTGGGTCCCATCTTCCCCCATTGTTGAAGTGGCGGATAAGGGCCTTTTGACTATGCACTTTCTGAGCACAAAGAATCTCTCCGGGCCCATATCCACCCTTGCCTTTATTATAATGAGGGCTCCATGACTTCAGACTGCATGCTCTGGGCTGCTGAGAAGGCCTGACTGAAGGGTGCTGTGATGAGGGATTCTGTGGAAACCAAACTCTGAGCATGGAATGCATTATGGGATACTGAGCTTTAAGTGCCTGCCCTGCACCTCAGTTATATGTCTTCCCTCACAGACGAGAACCCTAGAGCCCTCGAACTCTGTGCTTGAACACCCTCTTCACAACTGCAGTAGAAAAGGCCTTGGTAAAACTGCAGAGGAGAAGATATGATCAGGATTAGAAGGCTGGCCGTTTACTCGCAAAGCAACTGCACCAGTGACAGGTACGACTCGCTGCTCAATGTTATCCAGGATTAACCTGGTAGGCTTCTGAATGAGGGTTGGGCTCTCCTGGGGGGAGACATTGTAGAGGAGGAAGTGGCAGAGGCCTTCTCATCCCTTTACAATTGCAAATTTCCCAAGGAAGAAGTGCTCCCTGGTGAGTTTTAGCAAATTGGCAAAGCAGTTCAAATACCCCCTCCTGACCCGAGTCTACAAGAAAGACCCAGACCAGGCTCCTTACGACTAATCTCCAACAAGGCTACCATCATAGTCATTCCCAAAGAGGGTAAAGAACCACTAGAGAGCTCCAGCTATCGCCCCATCTCTCTGATCAATGTTGACACTGATCAATGTGGCCAAGATTTTGACAAGTATCTCAAGATAGCTGGGGTTGGTTATTCCGCCACTGATTCACACTCCTCAAATAGGTTTTGTCCTGGGTTGCTCGTCACGCGACCATCTCCAAACCCTTGCTTATGTCATGTCCAATGGCATGTCAAGGATGATCCGGAAGAGAGAATAGTGATCTCCCTGGATGTTGAAACGGCATTTGACTAGATAGAATGGCCTTAAATCTTCTGGATAATGGCACAGATGGGTCTTGAAGATGGCTTCATCTCCAAAGTACATCTTCTTTATGATACCACAGATGCTGAAGTCCATTGTGGGGGCTTTGTGTCCAGATGCTACCTGATTCTTAGGGGTATGCAAAAGGGCTGCCCCCTCTCCTCGCTACTGTTCCTCATTGTGTTGGCAAACCCCTCTCGGCTGCCCTGCACCTATCCAAGGAGGTGCGGGGATCTCTGTAGGCCCCATAGAAGTAAAGACCCTCCTCTATGATGACATTCTAATCCTCTTACCCCACCTACACTATTCCTTGGCTTCTGTATGACCATTCCTGCTCGCTTTTCTCATCTCTCAGGATATAAAATTAACTGGACAAAGAGCTAGGCCCTACCCCTCTCGATAGAGATGAACAGAGCCTGCCTGCACACTGACGAAGCGCATTGTGTCCCACTGGGCTGAAGTAACTTGGCATCCGAATAAACACCATTCTCTATAAGATGGTGGAGGACAACTACCTGCCACTTCAAGAATGGACTGACAGGACTTCCTTAAATGGGAACACCTGAATTTCTCCCTATGGGCTCGGGCACAAACCGTTAAGATGACCGTGCCATCTAGGTATAATTAAAGCTTTGTGAAGGTATGGATATTGGATGCACTCCTGTTTAACCAAAAGTTATCCGTGTTTTTCCTCGTACTCCAAGAATGCGTGCGCACTGGAAAAATGCCTTGTCCACACGGCACTTAGTTAACATCATATTCATGTGGGGCTACTCGTCGCCCCACTGCCAGTCGCACTGCTGACGGTTGCGCGTATTCTGCGCTAACTTGAACATTCTACTGCTTTACTCATAGTTTTCCAAATATTCCATGTTTTACTCTTTTTACTTTCTTCCACTTTCTTGTTCCCATTCATTCCACACGTAGGAATAATGTGCCATTTCCAAGGTTTCCCATGTTTAAGTTGTGCCCTCCGGGCCTCTTACAAAAACACAAACTGATGCAAATTCGTCCAAGGCTGTATTTATTAAAAACCCAATGCATTTCAGGCTACCAGAGCCCTTCTTCAGGGGTAACTGTAAATAACAATAAAACATTTCCCATTATCTTATTATACATTATGCACTCTTTTTCAATTAATATTCTAATACATCTTTGCATGATCAATATTCACAGTACAATGCTCAATTTTATGTGCCTATTGCTCCTAAGGATGTTTCTCTGTTAACAGTGCTCTGCAGCAACAGCTCCAACGGTCACCCACCCTTTCTTTACCTAACCGTTATCGTTACGAAGTAACTCTATGCTCTTCTGTCTTGACCCTCCCTATCACTACACGCACTCAACAACACATTGCATTCACCAACCTTCACGTCTCTCCGTCTTTCTAACTGCCTGTATCGCCCTCTTACTCAGTTTCCATTCATACCACTAAGTTTACAAACATCTCTCATTTCTTACACGCCACATTTGAACTCCTATCTACACTACTCTCCTCATTTATCAACATTCAACCCTCCTCCCATCCGCCCTGAACCGCGCTCTGTTCTAACTTTACTTTTACGCCTGCCAGCGCACGCTATCGCTTGTTTTGATACTTTTGCCACAATTTGGACCAATTTACTGACGCGCTGTTCAAACTCCAGCTTAAGAATATCCTCCCTGAGCTGCACGTACCTGCCTTAGCGTCTAAAACCAGTCAGTCCTTCTCTCACCAACACAACGTGATTCATCACACAATCCTTCTGCCCAGTTTTTAACGACATGCAAACACCTGAGCCCCTCCCTCATTAGTATTACCTAATTAACCAGCTGTTCTGCCTTTCCCTTCCACGCATGCTCTAAAATAGAAAAAACTACGCTTCCCATAATCCAGTATGTTTATCAAGACACATAATAAAAAATAATTATTTGCGTGTTTGCAGTATATCGCTGAATTTACTGCTTTATAAAAATGTAACCACTGTTAACAACTAGAACATCAATTGTATAAAAATGTAACCACTGTTAACAACTAGAACATCAATTGTCAAATTGTAAATGTCTATAAAGTTCATTTCTGGTACTCTTTAAACACCGACTTGCTTGACGAACCAGGATGTTACACCATACGTGGAAAAATACACTGTTGCAATAATTAAAGCTTTGCCATGTTGCCCCTGAGGATACCCTGAGTGCTTCTACTGGGAATTTAGGAAGACATCCGTTCCTATAGTTGGAGTGGCAGGCGCCCTAGGCTCCGAGCCGCTTGGCTTTGGGCTGACCAAAAGCCTGCCAATATCCGTTTTCTGCATATCTCTTCTTACTATCTGGCTTTTCAATTATTCGAGGTAGCTCCCTACTTGGGCGATCATAAGAAAGAGCCAATATGGGTAGCCAGGTAGCGCCAACACACACAGATTCGACCTGCACTACTCCGCCATGCTACCTACCACCAAACTTCCCACCCTGGAAGACTAATTGGAAGCTACACCCACAGCTTGGAAAACAGCTCACAATCTCATTGGAATTGATCCCCTCCTTCAGGAGGCCGCACCGCTGTGGTGCAATGCCACCTTCCACATTGCCGGTGCCCCCTTTTACTGGCCAATGTGCTATACTCGTGGTGTGACACAGTTTGACCACCTCATTGATGAGGGCACCTTCAAGTCCTTCCCTTTACTTAGGGTTCAATCTCATCCAAGTGGACTTCTGGAAACATCATCAGCTCATCCACTGCCTCCGTTCTGTGCTCGGCCCTTTCCCAACAGAACTCCCGTCCTCCCCCATTCAACACTACCTCCTCTTATGGGGTTGGTGAATGCGACTGGTCTCAGGTCTGTATGGAATACTCATAGGGAAGGCACACTTGAAGCCTACCATGACTGTGGCCAGAACCAAATGGCAAACTATCCGAGCCAGAACAACAGACTGGGCGGAGTTACTCAGCTTTCATGATCGAGTTCTCCTAGACTCCCACCTTAAATTTTTATACTTCAAAATACTACGACTGCTACTGGTCTCCAAAGAAATTATGCCAGGTGGGTCTCCTGCCCCATAGCCACTGTTGGAGTTGCCCAGCGACCAACTGCAACCTGTTTTATGGTTTGTGGAGCTGCCCGATGATTCAGTCCCATTGGACAGAGGTGTAGCTGTGCCTTTGACGATTTCATCCCAAGCTCATTAACCCTCAGCACACATTGCCCTTCTCCATGATATTGGTAATTCTCCTGAAATGGACTTCCACTTCTATCTGTAGGTGGTGAACGCTTTAACAGTAGCCAAAATATGTATTCACCGCCACTGGCATCAAAACATTTTCCCTACCCTGACGGAATGGGTTGTCGAACTTCATAGATTGACTCTCCATGAGCAATTCATGGACAAGCTCAACAACAAATTGGACTTCTTTGAAAGGATATGGGATGCCTTCATAGAGGCAGCTAAAGAGACAGCCTAAAATCATAATGGTGGAGCACCACTACCTTATACCCCCTACCCCCCGCATCTCCCTTTTTTTGGCCCCTGGGCCAGGAACACAGCCTACCCCTAGAACCCTTCACCACTAAACAGCACCTGTGGCTTGTCTCTTCCCTCCAACCACATCGCAGGAGCAATGTCTCACCGCACTACCGCCCCCACCACTGTTAATGGTCTCCGTGCACCACAACATATGCTTATAATGACTAGGCCATCTTCTCCCCCCTGTTTGTTCTGTTCCATAGCGTACTTCATCTCTGGACATAGTGAACTTCAAATATTTCCACCTCCTTCTCCTTTGCGGCTCTTCCTACCCCTTCCCCCTCTTTTCCCTTGTTCTATTATTTCTGGTAGGATGTTCTTCCATGACAGATATCGTTAATCGCCACCTCTTCTTCCTAACACTCAGTTTCCCACATCAAATTAGAGTCCTGACATCGGAGGCATACCTCCAACGGAACTGTTAGCTGCTGTAGAGATGCTCTGCTTACAGCTCCCCTCAAATTGCTACCACCTATACTGGACCTGCTTATCTAGCATACGTAATTTGAGTGGCGGAAACCTGCTCTCCTTTTCTTTCCTTACCTGTGGATTGTCTGTGTTGTTTTTCTTCCTTTGTCTCATTGGTGTTTTATATTATATTTTCTTTGGAAATATATATAAAGGTTGCAAGAACAACAAGCATTAAAAATGCAATAGGTCTCGCCTTTTATTAAGTTAAAGCCATTTGCTTTGCTATACAATACCATTAGCAAAGCAAATGGCTTTAACTTAATCAAAGGCGAGACCTATTGCATTTTCAATGCTTGTTATTACTTCCAGAGCATGAGAACCACCTAACTCATGAGAACCAGAGTGGTTGTGCCCAAGTTGAGGAAAAATGGGGGGTTCCCCTAACACCATGCGTTTTTTACCAAATAAACAAACTCCCTAGTCTCACAGCCTCCGCAGTGCTCTTTATTTATATATTTTAGCCATATTGAGGTGCGAAAAGCACATCGAAAGTCCTTTAGGCCTATGACCTGTCACTTCCTGTGAGCTGTGTTCAGTGATTCATCTGTGCTCTCGGGGCCAGTGACGTCACGGAAAGTGATGCCACAAGCAGGACCAACAGAAATGTCAACAAAGAAAAGTCCCACTAGGCACATATATGGGTGGAACGGGGGGCTATCCTAGATAAAAAAAAATGAATAAAGTCATGCTATGATGCTGGTGACCAAAACAAATAATGCAAAACCAAATAGCAAGTTTATAAGCAGAGCAAAATCATAGAAAAGCACAGTTTTCAAATTGGAATATACATTCCTTTCCCATGTAGTTGCTGTTCTGCTAATGAAGCCTAAAAAATATTAAGACGAAATTCATGTCCGTTCTTTTTGAGATCTCTTCATATTTGAGAGTAGATTTAAAAACGTTATTAAAAAAAAAAAACAAGAAAAGCAGAATCGCAGAGCTAAGAGACCAGGCTGTGCCATTGTTGTGCCAATTAAATAAGCAACCAATCACCGTTGCCTGGCACACCGGGTTGGCCACATGTCCAACCCTCGTCCTGAATGGACTTACGTTATTCTAGAGGAATTTGAGAATCTAGATATTGGAGAAGAATACGAGGATCTGGAGACCTGAACAGGTCAAAAGGAGTACAATAAAAGAAGACGTGATTTGGTTACCCAGTAAAAGAGAAGAGTAAATCTTCTCAAAGACAATGGCAGGAGAAAGAGTCACTGGACAGTCGAAACGAAGTTGTATATATAGATGCTGTAGAGTTTTCCTATGTAGCATTCTATTTGTGGTTTTGATCTGGTTAGGTCTAACAATAGCAATATCTTTATTGATACAGTCTAATGAAAAGAATAACACTAGTCTAGATGAAAACGCAGTTACTTTAAAAAGAGATAGTGTAGAAGTAGAAGCAGTAAATGAGGAAGGTATACATCACACAGTTACAGATAATGATACATCATTAAATGTTTTCACAAGGTTGTTATTTCAGTATGTAGATGTAATGGAGATTAGTGATTGTTATGTTTGTATGAAACTACCCACTTCAGTGTCAGAAGGTGTGACCTATCATCATATACCTTTGACGTATGGAATTTCATGTAGTGTTTTAGCTAGTTTGTTCTATAAAACTGGGAGTTTACAGTATTATTATTCTAATGCAGATGTAGTGTTTTCAGAACTTACCATCAGGAGGAATATGAATCCAGTATTAACGTCTTTAAGTACGCAGTTTATGGGAGAGTATTTCCTAACAGTAAAGAAAATAGATTTAGCTTTAGCTCATAACCATAATCTAACATGTACATTACGTGAAGAAGAGAAAATATTTTTGAATTTAGTAGAGAAAAGAAGACAGGACTTTCAGAAAAAGGCAGATGAGCAGAAAACTCATGTACCAACATGGGCAGAAAAAGAGGGAATTTATTCAGTTGGCAAGGCTCATGCTGCAATGTCCTTGGACTTTGTGAAGAAGGGGAAGCTTTGTATTCGAAGGCAGAAGACAGATTATAATAATGTATTTATTGGTTCCAGTGATTGTGAACACAATTTCCTGATTATTGGAGGTTGGGGACTAAAAGGGGGAACTGATCCTGTATTTCCGGGAGTTTATTATGTATGTGGGAATAATGCCTACTATAGGTTACCTGCACATTGGTACAGGAGCTGCTATTTTGGGATTGTATTTCCAAAAGTATTTCATGTAAAAAGAATCACTGGAAGCAGTAAGAATGATAACGAACTAACACGAAAGAAAAGAGCTAGTTTTTCAGAAATAGTAGGTGATATTTTTGGAGCACTGATACCATCAGTGGGAGTCATATTAAATTCAAGGAAAATTTGTCAATTGTCAACAGTGGTTGATCGTCTATCGACAGATACTGCTGGAGGTTTCTTGATGATTAATACAGAATTGGTTGCAATTAGATCAATGGTTTTACAAAATCGTCTTGCGCTTGACATATTGTTAGCAAAAGAGGGTGGAGTCTGTGGAATGCTGAAAGTGCAACATTGTTGTACTTACATACCTGACAAAAGTAGAGAAATAAAAACATACATACAAAACATTACAAAATTGCATGAAGATTTGAAACCACTGGAAGTTGATGGTGTTTGGAAAAGACTAACTGTAGGATTAACAAAAATAGGTAACTAATTTACAAATTTAGGGAAAGGTCTTTTAGGTCAGATAGTCTTACCACTAGCTGGAGTGATAATAGTAGCAATAATATTCACAATATGGTGCAAATGTGTTAGAAGAAAGAATAGCTATATAGTAAATAGAAGAGGAATGAAAAGAAAAAGAGAAAACGATGAAATTGAATTAGAAGAGTTGAGAGGCCAGCTTTATGAAGAAATGAAAGAAAATGAGAGAAAGGGAAAATCCGAAAAATAAATAGAATGAAAGCTGGCATCTGTTTTTGGTTAGGTAGTTTTTGATGGCATAAAATGCCATCAGAGAGGGATTGATGGAGCGATGTCTCGTATTTACGGAGACTATCGTGAAGTTCGTCCGCTCGATTACGTAAGCTAAACAAAATTTACTAACTTCGTATTTGTCTTTTACTAAGCGCAGAACACCAACACTGAAAGTTAGAGAAGCTTGCCTATTCGTCTATTAATCGCTAACATGTTTTCGGAAAGTAAAAATGGGTACCGCAAATGGGTACTTTACTACGCATGCGTCAGTCGCTATCACATGATACTAATGCATTGCGCGCTTGGAGGGAATTTCTGCGCATGGGCACTTCGTACTAAAATGCCATTTTTTTATGTGTTTAAAAAACACTAGCAAAAATAAAAAGGCATTGTTATTTACAATATAAATAGGTAAAAGTTTGTAAAATGCGAGACCTATTGCTTTGCAAATGCTTTTTTAATTTGTAACATGCGGCTGATACCCTTGAAAGGACATTCTGGTGCTAGATATTTAGCTGAATGAGGTTAGTAAAGGAGATTAGTCTAGTTTGAAAAGCGAAGTTTTCACAAACAAAATGTGAAATATGCCAAATTGCAAAGTTAGTGTATATGACTAGAGAGCGGATTCTAGTTTTTAAAAGCTAGGTATGAAAAAAATCCTAGTGCTGGTGCTGCATCAGTAGATGCAGAAGGCTGAAGATAACAGATTAGCAGAACATAACATTAGTGAAGGTTGGAGTTTTGGTGTTTTGACACTCATATCTGCAGTTATAGTGACCCTAAATGTATATGTGTAGTGTTATTGATCCTAAAGCAATATTTGCAGTGATGGTGATATTACATTTTTATGTACAGTGATAGTTATGTGCCACATATATGTGCAGTAATAAGAGCCCCGGCACCTCTTTTGCCACAAATTAAGCAGTGTTCTAACACTGTGTTTTCCCTTAGAATGTGGCGGCACGGTTATGGCGGTAGACGTAGGAGCTTGGGAACAGTGTTCGAGTCTTGGTAGAAATGCTAAATCTTTGTTTTTTGGCCAAATCAGTTAATCTCCCTGCGCCTACGAAAAATGATTGTGTGTATTTAAGACAGCTGGTGCTTACGTAAAGCGGGTTGATACCTCCGAATGTAGTTAACCAGCAGTGTGAAAGCAGCTGTAGGTAAGCCACAAACACTACAGGCATGATTAGCTTAAACAACTGAGCTGGCAGCATCTGAAAATTAACTCCGTAATAGCGTCATCTGTAACATCGTAATTGAATCTACAGCTACTACATGTGTGATGTATTATCAATGCGAGTATCAAAGCAAGTATTGACATTTTTCGTAAGCACTGCTATTCAAACATTTGCATCAAACTACAAACACGTGCCCTGTGACAAAGTTGCCAAACACACGCGCGCAAAAGTATCTCGGCCTTTTCTTGCTTATGTAAAGCAGTTTGACACCTCCAGGTCTACTTAGGGGTAGGTTTCTTTCTTACAAAGGCTAACACAAAAGATTTTTTTTTAAAAGCTGCCGCCTAACATGTGTTATAGGCACATGTGAAAGAGGATTGATGTTTCAGTTGTAAGACACTCACACTGTGTTTCTCCTTAAAATGTGGCCTCACAGTTATGGCGGTAGACGTAGAGCTTGGGAACAGTGTTCGAGTCTTGGCAGAGACGCTAAATCTTTGTTTTTAGCCAAATCGGTTAATCTCCCTGTGCCTACGAAAAATGATTATGTGTGTATTATTTAATACAGCTGGTGCTTATATAAAGCGGGTTAATACCTCCAAATGTAGTTGGCAGTACATAAAAGTTCACACATAATATGAGAATGAAGTGTATCGAGTAAAAAGTCACGTCTGGAAGCAGATGTGTGTGAAAGTTGTGAGACAGATACTGTGCTGTTTTTCAGGCAAGTAAACAGCAAACATTTCATAAAATTCTCCCGCTTAATAAGAGCCCCGGCACCTGTTTAGCCACAAATTAATCACTGTGAAAAAACGCCGGAAACGTGAATAGCCGAAATAGTGAACAAAGGCACATTGTGGATAGAATGTGGCCTCACGGTTTTTTACCGTGCACTAGAACTTTGCTTGTGATAAAGTCAAATGTTACCGTAAATGTTTTAGTTTTGCAATGTTAAGTTCTGCCAATACCATGCAGCGCCCTTATTAATTATAAAAAAACCTGTTTATTTCTGCAATGTTAAGTACTGCCAATACCATGCAGTACCATGATAAACTTTAATGTTAACGCTTCGGTACGACGTCTGAGAATTAAGTAACACCAGAACAACTTTCAGCCGGTGGTGAAAGGTGAGAAAGTCCTTCGAGGCTTGGGCTTTGGAGAGCTAAAAGAGACGCTGTGTAATATTACAGCTTATGTATATATGATATTATTTACTGTTCCATAAACGACTACTTGGTGACCCTTAGTGTATCCTTAGCAGGCGCTAATGTGTTTGTTTTCTGGTGACTATGCGGGCTGCTCTCCCCCCACCCTCACTTTATTCCCAGTTGCTGGCGGAATGGCAAGTGTAAAGGGGTTGTAATGGAAAGTTGGCAATTTGGGGGATAGTTGTGCTTGGGCATCAGCAGACAATAATATTTGTTGTGCTTCGCACTAAATAAAATTGCGTCTTTGGAAGATTACAACCGCTGTTACCTGCGTTGGAGTTAGCTAGCCAGGATGCTTGCCACCATATATTTCGCTTTATAAATGTTTTTTGTAATCCAATGGTGCTTGGCTACAGGTTAGTAGTTAGCCAAGCCTCCCTCCTTTCTGTTCTTCCTTTTGTTGTTGTGTGTTGCTAAACTGAAAGCGCCATGGAGCTGTAACAAATCACAGCATGTGGTTACGAACAGAACACTTGGCTATTAGCTGCTAATCCCTCACTAAGAAAACATGGCGACATAGATTAACTTGACACATTCGAGCACCAGACAGTAAACAAAGGCTAGAGGGCATGTGTCTGTTCTGTGGGAAGTAAAAAGGAAGAGATGGGTGGGGGGGCAGCTGTATGTGGAGCTAAAGGGGAGACAGAACGAAAGAGAAGTGAGAGAGTGGCACAAACTGCCGTATTTGATAAATGCAAATATTTTTACCAACATTTGAATGCTGAACAACCCAGTGGGCGCGCCCGTATATGAGCCTGTGCCTTGCGCCTTACAAAAAAAAAAACATATGCTCAAAAACATATGCTTGTGTGCGAAAAGCTACGCACTACCAGGAGAACAAAGCTCCAATAGATCTCTGTGCCACGGTAAAGTGATCAGCGGTATCCCAAAAATTAAATTAAGATACACTTGCGATGGGACAGTAACTGGCGCAGCTTTAAAAAAATGCAATGCCTATCGGGGAAAGTGGTTCTTTTCCGTGCGCCAGAACTTTGTTTGTGCTATGCTAAAGTGAAATATTTATCGACATTGGAAGGCTGATATACAGAGTGGACGCTGAAATTGACAAAAAAGAAGAGGTGGGGGTGTGCAGCTGTATGTGTAGCAGATGGGGAGACATAAGGAAAGAGAAGTGACAGAGTGGCACAAACTGCGTATTTTATAAATACCCATAATTTTACCAACATTGGAAGGCTGAACAACCAAATGGGCGCGGACATGTTTACATTATAACTTGTGCTTGCCAGTGTGTTTATTGTCATGCTAAGGTGTGTGGGGATGGGGCAGTAACCGGCGCAGCTTTAAAAAAATGCAATGCCTATTGGGGAAAGTGGTTCTTTTCCGTGCGCCAGAACTTTGTTTGTGCTATGCTAAAGTGAAATATTTATCGATATTGGAAGGCTGATATACAGAGTGGACGCCGAAATTGACAAAAAAGAAGAGGTGGGGGTGTGCAGCTGTATGTGTAGCAGAAGGGGAGAGATAAGGAAAGAGAAGTGACACGAAAAGCTACGCACAAACCGGAGAAAAAAGCTCAGAGATATCGCCGCACAGATGCCAGTGTCCTTGTGCGCACCATACAGCGGCACCCAAGCAATGTCCCTGTGTGTCTATAATCGTAAACCCTGTAAAACAAAGTATGAACACTGTAGAGCAGCACGATATTGCCGCATGAAATATTTATCGATATTGGAAGGCTGATACACAGAGTGGACGCCCAAATTGACAAAAAGGAAGAGGTGGGGGGTATGCAGCTGTATGTGTAGCAGAAGGGGAGAGATAAGGAAAGAGAAGTGACAGAGTGGCACAAACTGCCGTATTTTATAAATACCCATAATTTTACCAACATTGGAAGGCTGAACACGGCGCAGCTTTAAAAAAATGCAATGCCTATCGGGGAAAGTGGTTCTTTTCCGTGCGCCAGAACTTTGTTTGTGCTATGCTAAAGTGAAATATTTACACAGAGTGGACACACAAATTTACCAAAATGAAGAGGTGGGGGTGTGCAGTTTCACTGTATGTCCATAAAAAAGCTGGTAACAAGAGCAAAGAACTAAAATTATTGCAAAAATGGATGCATCAAACACGGCAATCCAGAGTATGCAAGCCGCGAAAAAAAAAAAAGAAGTTCCAAGGGAAACCCTTCTTTCCATGGGAAGCATGTTTACTGTACTTTGTCGGTGCTGCATAGGCGTTCCCCAAAAAAGAAAGGCTGATCTACAAAGCACATTAGCCAGTCACAACGAACAAATGCAAACAAATGCAAACAGACAAGCCAATAAACAAATTAGAAGCAAGGAGGTAGAGTAGGTGGAGTTTGCCTACATATACAGATTACTTGAAGTCTCGGAGAGACAGCGCATGCGCTGCCTAGGCGAGACCTAAAAAGGAAATTAAGAAAATAGGGGGGTTAGTTTTATCATAGCAATTATGATTAATGCTCTGAAAAGCAAAAGATGAGGGCACTTTTTCTATCAGTTCTTAAACACCTTTCTCATCCATGTCAGTAAAAGTGTTTGATGTGCAGAATAAAATATGTATTTCCAACACCAAAGGCAATTACATCAGTTACATCTTAAGTGTTCTACTGCAGCTTCGCACAGAGTTCTAAAGAACAGCTAGAGTACGAACATTCGTATTTATGATAAATGTGCAGCACCTGAAGCCATCTAGAGAGATTAAAAGCTGTAAAACTTAAATCATGTCTTAAAATGAGGGGGTTCATTTTTCAAAGAAATGATGGCGAGTTCTCTAGAAAGCTAAAATGAGTACACATTTTCCATGAGTTTTCATATATCTTCCTCGTCCATTTCAGTAAAACATTCTTACATGCAGACTGAAATATGTTCTTCCAACGCCAAGGGCAGGCTGTCAGTTAACTCACTACTGATCAACTGGAGCTTTACTACACAGTTCTAATGAGCAACTATAATGTTAACATTTGGTATTCAAGGGAAAACTGAGGCACTCCTGAATCAGAAGCCAATTCACTCATAAACACAATAATGACAATTTGCCTTCAAGAAATTAAGTAGTCATAGCACATTTGCCCAACAATCAAATTAATAACAAGTCCTAATACAAAAAGAACCACATTGCATCGAGTCCTCTCTAAAGATCAAGCAACTGACATAACTCATCCCCACATAGCATATCTTTTATAATGTTTCACACACTGGAAGCGCACAGTTTCATAGCATGACATTATGTAGAGAGGCAGCACTTAAATGTTACTTGCACAGCACCAATCACAATGTTTAGCTAAATAAACATGTCATGTTTCAAAGCACATCCCTTTAACCGAAGGAGCGAGAAAACAAATTACTTTAAACACACAGAGACAGGGACCATGGCTGCAGTTGAATTTTGATGATTTTTTAAAGAAGAAAATGAAAAGCAATGCTCGTGCTCAACATTTAAACATGCACTTTTCAATAAGGTGACCTAGTGCGGCCTGGTTATGCTAACTGAACCAAAAATATATTACATTTATTTTCTGAATAAAAATTAATCTTCCACAATCTCTTCATAGTTGCTTAATATACACATACACCGGGCAGCTGGTGTCAATGGCCATGAGAGGCATTGCCTTCATTACACCTTCGGGAAGAAACAAAGGGGAAAAAACTCAGAGGAGTTAAAAATAAATTTCACTTGCTGCTTGGACACAAGGTTGGATGAATCTATGTTTTTTGAGGAGGAGGGTAAAGGGGTTGGAGAGTGGAGGGTGGCCTCCTGTGCAGTTTGGATATATTGGTCAGGAGAGGTCTTCCTTGCCCTTGAGGCATATGCCAGGGCTCTGATGAGAGAGTGTGCGTGGTGGATTCCATTGCCAGGTATAGGGTACCTTTCTCCCTGTGCCTAAAGAAATTGTACGTGACTTAACTGATGCTCATGTAAAGTGCTCCAAAGTGGAGGGACACAACCACAACACTGGCTGGAATGAGGCATTTACAAAAGTATGTGAGAAGTGGCTTCTGTTGCTTCACCATGAGAACTTTTGTGTGGTTAAAGTCTATTAAGGCTACCACAGCCATGGGTGAGGATGAGATAGACTACTGCTCAGGTCTCGAGATCTGTCATGAGGTAGCTGCAGCCTGTCACACATCAGTACGAGACCTACTGAGAAGATGAACTGACTCTTTGTTAATATTCCTTCCTCTTTCCTTCAATTGGGAATGTTAATATCATCTGCCTTGAGAAGAAACTCAGGCAGGGTTTCAGGGCAATGACCCTCGCACAGAACAAATGGTCCATTAACAAGTGAATAGACCGGTGCACTTGAACCTCCTGAAGTTGGTTCCACTCCCAGAGTGGGAAAGGGGCCCTGCTGGTAAGAGCACATCTTTGGAAAGAGAACTGACTTGAAACCTTGAAAGCAACTAGGCTGGGAATGAAGCATCACTGATCAAAAACGTTTGCTCACAGCATAACATACATCTATAGCAAAATGCCCAAAGCACATAATTGTTGTACAAAGCCCTCACTATGACTATACACTGATTGTGTATTAAAAAGACTCAATCCTGGCGAGCCTCATACTCCACCCAAGAAAAGAAGGGCTTTCACTGCAGACATAGGGTACATAAAGCATGGACAAACATATTACATGTAGGGGGTGAAAAATGTCGAGTTTAGAAGTGAAATATTTCTTTGGCATAATATGTTGTATATTGTCACATTGGTCAGCAGTTGGGAGCAGAGATTGTGTGATTCGCTTAACTGCAGGCTATTAAGAGTGTTTATTAGTTTTGGAGGCCTATCTTTAGCAAGGAATCCACCACACGTATATTGGAATTAGAAGCAGGAATGTTGCTGTAATTAGACTGTCATTTAAGGAGGGCAGCACTTTTTAAAACTGGGGCACTACGCTTAATATTTTGGGTAAGCCTAGAAAGTTATTGGTATACATCTAACAAGAAAGAGCCATGGGATGGATACGCATGCAGGCACAAAAAAAGTAGATGTGTGTCTGTTTTGGAATGTAATTGCGCTCCAGTACCTACAGCTCATACGATAGCATGGAAACAGTCCACGTTAGTGACTAAGCTGTAGACAGTATATATCAAAAATAAAGCCATGCTTTACTAACATTTTGATCATGTACTCGCGTAGCATTGAGGGGGATTCCATCAACTTTGCCACATAAAATGCTTTTTGCGCCAAAAGTTGACATGAGTGCAGCATCAAACTCTCTGCTCTGTGATGCACCAACCCAATAGCAGGGTGGGAACAGTGCAAAGACAACAGAAGTCAACACAAAGCCAGATCTACCAAACTGACGTGTCCTGCCTTTGCGCAAAGTTATACAACCAAATGAAACCAGGCACAAACAATGGGTAAACGGAAAAGCCTATGATATTTCCATAAACTTATGTCATTTCTGCAAAAATATCCATTTCACACAGCTTACCCTTAGCCTCTTGACATTGTGTTGAAGTATGTACTGCATGGCTTCATCATATATAAATCTCACACAAAACACAATTAGCTTACCTTAGCACTCTCATGCAATGCTTAGGATCACACAAAACAGACATCATTGGCATTTGACTCTTGAAAATATGGTGCCGTATTATTTTTACTGTTTGCCCAATGGAGTGCAATGGAATGGTACACATTGTTTATATAGCACTGCCCCAAGTTTAGTTTATCTAGATCACCGGGTGGCACCAGAGCTCCATGTTTCTGAGCTGGGCTATCGTCAGCTTATGCACCAACTTGTACTTATCAAGTAATTGAATGCCCACATAGACAGCCCAGGTTAATTCAAAACAGGTGCACCGCTCCCTTCAGCATGATATGCCTTCTGGACTCTGTAAATGTATAACTTGAGTAAGAAGAGTCTTAGACTGCCCCCTGAACTGTGATCATCCACAACAGGTGTGTTTGTGGATTTTCAGCCAGCCAAGAAAGACTTTCCATAGTGGCTGAACAGACTCATGATTTATTTTGATATTACTAGCATAAACATTTGACTAAGCAACATTCCTTCTTACTATTTCTGTTTGGTGCAATTTGCTTACTCACTCAGGACATATTTGTAGTTCTAATTTAATCACAGTGAAATGAGCAGTCAGTCCTCCTGACTTATCAGGTACTAGAATTGTATTGTATTGTATTTTAACTTGCATTCATATAGTGTTTGCTACTCCTGGGTAGGTGCTGAAGAGGCCTATGGTGGATGGTACACTACTCTGGAACCGAAGGTCAGTGCTTAGTCCAGTGATATTGGTTATTGTTGTGCCCCTCTAGGACCAGTACAAGTCCAGGACCACACTCTTGTCAATGGCAGGTCTAGGGACTTGTGTCCATGCTAGATCAGCGTTAGGCTGTGGCCAAAATTCAACAAACAGGATACCAGACACTGCGCAGGTGAGCCTGCAGGGGACACAACTGTACATCATGCAGGGGACATTCTCGTCACAACAACATCAAAATACAGAGAGTTGGCTGCACAGAGATATCACTAAGGTATATCCTTTCAATGTTGCAATTTATCACAGGACTTTTATGGCCATTTACTAAAGATACCTCTTATTGCCTTTAGACAACAACCACATCTTGTAGAACTCAGTGCCCAGCAAAAGAGGCGAGGAAGAATAGTGGAGTCCAGTGACATTGTTTTCTCTCTTACCCCATTTCTTTTTCACCCTGACTAATAATGGCCTACATATTCTTGTGTATGTGGTTACTGGTAGTAGCAGTGAGAGATGGAAGTGAGAATCGCCTCCATTGAATCTCGAATATGTACGAAGTTAGTGCTCTCTGAGATACAGAGAGCAGAAGAATTGATGGGTGGATTGTCTGAATTAATCATCTCAGCCACTCGCAATTACTTTGGCCTAATCCAGCCTATGTTATTTTAGTTTTCAGTTTCATTACAAGCAAGAACGCACCACATCAGTCTTGGGCCACTGTAGAAGGAGTGCTCTAGATCAAGTTGCCAAGCTGGGTTCCCTTTGCATGGGAACACAAGCAACCTTCATTTGGTTTCAGCTTTCCTGGGCCTTTTTAGTAAGGTACAGCTCGAGTTTTGTAGCAAAGTGAGTTCAAAATCCAAGTCTGTGCCTCCCACTTAAGAGGCCTCACTGAGAAAAAGGTCCAGAATAGTTAACAGTGGCTGAGATTATTTCAAGCATTCCACCCATAACGTTTGTTTATTCGCAGTGCTTTCAGTTTGATCCAGGCATCCTCAAATGCTGTCTGTAACTCATCCAGGCCTACAGGACACTTAACCCCCACCAAAACAGAATTCCTGCTATTCACCAAGAATATCAAGTAATAACGACTACAAACTTCGCTCAATGACTTGAAGGTGGACAGATTCTAACCTGAACTACCATCCAGTGGCAAGTAACTAGGATGCACTGTGGACAGCGACCTCATACTCAAGGAACACATTGCCAAGAAACCAAGATGGTTTGGAACAATATATCTCTACTAAAGGAGAACCATTCCTCCAAGAAAGTGCCTTCAGAATGGCCCTTCAAGCCCTAACATTCCTGCATCTGTATCTTGACATTGCCCTGTCACTCAGACTCCCACACTCCACTATGTACTCTACAAGCTGGAAGACTTCTCGAAAGGGCCTAAAGAAATATTAACACATCATCATGTTGGACCTTGACTAACTCCCCTTGTCGGCCCATACCATCTGAAAAAAACAGCTGTATCATCTACTAAGGTATCACAACAGGCCACCCTGCACATCGGTATGGCAAGCTCATCATCTCCAGTAGGTTTCAACCCACCCTCAGCAAGGAGTCCATTAGACTGGAGATAAATAAATGCAAAAAAGAAAAAAGGTAGCAGGTTCTGTTAAAGGCACCAAGATTCTAGAACAATATAACCGTGTCTATTAGGATTGTCCCAACCCTTCTCCATTTTAGGAAAGAATTAAAGACACACTTGTTTAAAGAACACCACATCATGAGACAGTAACAATAAACCAACTCACCTCTCCATTTACACGTCTTTGGCTAGGACCATGTATAGTGCTATGCTACTCTTCAGCTAAGTTTGCACTATATAAACATTACATTCATACATAAATGCAGACACACAACCATTTTACCTTGTATTAAAATGCATCTGTGAAAAAAGGTTCTTGAAGGAGTCATTATCAATGGTGAAGTGGGTAGTGAACACATCATATTGTGTTGAGTCTTTCTGAAGTGCGGTGTGGTGTCAGTTGGAAGATTCAGGATTTGTGGCCCTCGCCCAATTTCATTGACAGGTCCAAAGAGGAGACACCATTGTATTTATTTGCATTTAGCAGAGGACACCAGGTAGGGACACCCAGGGATCCAGCAAATAGGAAATCTTGTTTATTAGCTTGCGGGCTGGAGGGTATGTATGCCATGTGTGATAAGGAGGGCTGGCAATTTGCATATTCAGGTAATTGGTTCAAAGTAGTCCTTGAATTGGAAATATAAAAGTGGAAGTACTTACTATCCTGGGGTACCCCCCATGCTAAACTTGTAAAAGAATGAGTGTACCTGGTGCCTGTTAGACCTGTAAACCTTAGGGTGGTCTTCCCCCAAACTTTTTGCCTGCCTGCCTCCTCTTTTTGCTGATTGTTTTTGTTGGCCTTGGGACTCCGAACACTTTACCACTGCTGACCAGTGCTAAAGTGTATGTGCTTCTTCCCTAAAAGATAGTTACATTTGGTATACCCACAATTGGGATATTTAATTTACCTGTAAGTCCCTACTATGTGCACTACCTGTGCCCAGGGCCAGTAAATTAAATGCTACTACTGGGTTTGCAGCGCTGATTGTGCCACTCATACAAGTAGCGCTTTAAACATGTCTTAGACCTGGCACTGCAGAGCCTGTGTGTGAAGTTTTCTGCCAATTCGGCTTGGCATTTAAAACCCTTTGCCAAGCCTTAAAGCCCCTTTAATACACATATGTCACCCCTAAGGTAGGTCGTAGGTACCCCATAGGGCAGGGCACTGTGTAAATAAAAGGTAGGACATGCACCTTTAAGTTTTGCATGTCCTGGTAGTGAAAAACACATAAATTCATTTTTCACAACTTGGAGGCCTGCTCCTCTCATAGGGTAACATTGGGAATTCCTTAATACACTTTTAAGCTGTAATACCTGATGAGCAAGGGTAGTTCTGTCATGTTTTATATCTTTGGATTGGTAATTATAAATCATTTTTTACTGGTTGAGTTAGATTTATCTTTACTATTTTAAGAAATGCCACTTTTAGAATATATTTTTTCAGTTGTAGTGGATTTATTAATAGACTTTGTGTATGTAATTGTTGGCCACTGTAATGACATTTATTTTCACAGATAACATCGTGATTTTGCCATGAATATGTGTGGGTATATTGGAGGGTGGAGCACGAGCGCATGGTTTTGTTCATTTAATTTCTGGCGCTGGGGAGTGCATTGTGGGATTTTGAGTTTTTGTCACACTTTTTGATAAAGCGTAGCCATAGGGGGAATAGGTCACGGGGTTAGAGCTAATTAGTGAAGCATCACAATTGATTGGGCACACGAGGGTGAGCACAGTTTAAATCACGGATTGATTGGCAGGGAGAGAGATAACAGTCTTTGTGAAAATGGAGAGAAGTGCACGAGGAGGTCAGGCTGCTGGTTGCAGCGTTTCAAGGTAATTCGTGAAGGTTAGACTGGAAGGGGCACGGGGAAGGTGGATTTGAAGGGGTAGTGGGGTGGAGTTAACAGTGAATTGGGGAGAATTGACAGTGGGTAGAGGGGTTTGAATTAGCAGACTGGGTGTTGCACACGAGTTATTTTGTATTAGTTTTAGCAGCATGTCATGTAGTAGATTAATTTTTGGGTGACAGGGGTTGAGTAAGTAGAGGGAAAGGGATGTGCTTTTGGTTTGAGCATAAGAGTTTTTTGAGATTAGGTTGGGGTGGGCATTGAGGGTTGATGAGGGTGGTAACATTGGGTGTTGCAGCACTGTTTTGAATTTTGAAGGTTAGCATTGAGCAGTCAGCTGAGCTGTCTCTTTTATCTGTTTCAGAGACCCCTGACGAAGAGCCTCTGGGCTCGAAATGCATTGGGTATAATTAAATGAGCCTACTCTGATGTACTATTGACCTTTACGTGTCACTGTAAAAAGCCTGGATGGGCATGCAGGAGGCATATGAAAAAGTTGAATAAAGA
Organism: Calotriton arnoldi; assembly: GCA_963921515.1. NCBI lineage: Eukaryota > Metazoa > Chordata > Amphibia > Caudata > Salamandridae > Calotriton > Calotriton arnoldi. The sequence goes on along the minus strand of CAWUFW010003837.1, from coordinate 440,360 downwards.
ATTAAGGTGGAATAATGCTGTCTCCGCAGTGATTACATATGCATGGAAGATTGATGAAACAAGGAACTGCATAACTACTGGTATCTTGTGGTTAAAATGGATAATTTAGGAGCAAGTGGCTTATTGCGAGGGATTATTTCCCACACCGCAGTGCGACAGATGGGTGCGCGAGCAATGTGCCCTTTGGTATACTTTTAGAAAGTAGGCATCTCTCTGCTCTTACAGCACTGTGTGTCTGCAGCCTATCTGCAATACTCGTCTGGGGTAGGTGATAATTACACTTTGTGCATTCCCTCTAGACAGCCACAAGCACAGGAAGGGTATGTGTGTCTGAGTGCCCATCTGCATTCTGATGGCTGATCTTGGGCAGGATAGATGGGAGGAGCTGACACTTATACCTGAATAGGCAGTGTCCTGTCCCCACACAAAAGACTAATTACCCCCTACAGATATTCTGGAGCCAGGGCTGGGAAAAAAGGACTTCTGTGAATTTCAAAGACACTTCTTTGAAGTCGCCCCCACTTCAAAGGGAAAACTGGGTGTAAGTACTTGAACATCATTATCTTCACATGCAATCTTTGGAAGAATTGAACATATCTAAAATCACACACTATGTATGTGCAGATTTGAACATGCCTATAATCATATACTATCCCTGTTTGAACATGAACATCATTACTTTCACACACTATCTGTGTGGGGACTTAAAGATTATATTTAAACAGTATCACTGTAGGGCACGGGTCTTCAAACTTGGGGGTGTGGTCCCCAGGGGGACCTCAAGTGATACCAATGCGGCGCCAGGCTCTAGCCAAAAGAGGCATTATGCTGATAATAGTGCTTTGTTTTAAGCAGAAAATAACAAGTGGCAGTAAGCTGTTCTGCAATGGGCCATCCCTAACATGTTTTGTTATTTATATCCTTGCTGGGAACATGTGTCAAAAGGGAAGGGACTCCAAATAGTCTTTGAAACCCCCACCTCCCACTTCTAATAATCACACTGTGGATACTTGTACACATTCATAAGGCCCGCCTGAGCAGAACAGTATGTGATTGCATTTTTAGAACGGTAACAGAACTTATCTGCAAGGTTTAAAAAATATACTACATATATTGAAACATTTCCAATTTAATAGAATAGCTGTGAAAAATTCTAAGAGGGCCCGATGATTTTTTTTTCAAATGGGGGGGGGCGCGGCATTAAAATGTTTGAAGACCACTGCTGTAGTGACTTGAACACTATTATCTTTTCACACTATCTTTGTGGGGGCATGAACATCCTAATCAACACCCGCTATCTTTGTGGCAGCTTGAACATCCCAGTAACCACACAATATCACTGCAGGGACTTGAAGATCCCAATAACCACACACTATCTCTGTGGGGACTTAAACATACTAGTAACCACACATTATTTATGGGAAGATTTGAACATTATATTCACACGCTAGCCTTTGTGGGGACTTGAATAAGATTAATTTCTTACACAATCTGTGTGAGTTATTGAACAGTCCTATAATCACACACTATCAGTGAACATCATAATCTTCACACACAATTGTTGTGGCGACTTGAACATGATTACCTTCACATACAATCTCTGTTAGATCTTAATCATCCCTTTAATCACACACTCTCTCTGTGGGGACCTGAACATCATTTACTTCACACGCTATCTTTTTAAGACTTGAACATCCCTATAATCACACACTATGTATGTGCAGGGTTGAACATACCTTGAATCCCTGTTTGAATGTGAACAACCTTACCTTCACATGCTATCTGTGTAAGCACATGAAGATTATCTTTAAACACTATCACTGTAGGGATTTGAACACTACTATAGCCGCACACTATCTCTGTGGGGACTTGAACATCATAATAAACACACACTATCTTTGTGGCAGCTTGAACATATCAGTAACCATATACTATCTCTGTGGAGACTTGAACATATCACTAACCACACACTATCTTTGAGGGATAGATGTGGCGCAGCGGCCAGAGCAGCTGACTCTGGACCGGAGGGCTCACGGTGCGATCCCTGACGCCGGTGGCTGTTCAGCTAAGCATCATGTGACTCTGGGCAAATGCTCACTTAATCTCCCCAACGGCCCCCAGTGCCTTGAAACCTTAAGGAGTGATATGTTCACGCTTTACAAAGAGGAATTATTTATATTATTTATATCAGTGGGGGAGATTTGATCATTATATTCACACACTATCTTTGTGGGGACTTAAATATGATTAACTTGATACACAATCTGTGGGAGGTCTTGAACATTCCCATAATCACACAGGGCCTGATTTACAAAGGTAAACTTAATATTTTGTGTAAGTTTATGACATTTTGCAATTCATCAAGTAATTTTACCAGCAGTATATTTACGAATCCCTATCTTTTTATGTGTAGAGTCTCTGCCACGAGTGCAGAGACTCCGCAGTCATAAAGATACTACCTGTAAAATTCCATGGAATTGCAAAAAATCATTAACTTACACAAAAGTGTAAGTTTACCTTTGTGAATATGGACCACAGTATCTCTGTGACACTAGAACAGCATTATAGTCACACACTAATTTGTGAAGACTTGAACATTATTATCAACCACCATCTTTGTGGTGACTTGAACATGATTAGCTTCACACACAATCACTGTGAGGTCTTGAACTTTCCTGTAATAGCTCCATCTCTATGGGGACTTGAATATCATTATTTACACACACTTTCTGTATAGAGACTTGAACATCATCTTCATGCACTATCTTTGTTGGAACTTGATCATCCTTACCTTCTCACACCATCTCTGTGAGGTCTTGATCGTGGGGACTGGAACATCATTATCTTTATACGCAATCTTTGGAAGACTTGAACATCCCTATAAACACACACATATGTATATGCAGTTTTGAACATGCCTATACTATCCCTGTTTGAAAGTGAGGATCATCACTTTCACACACTATCTGTGCGGGTACTTTTTTATTTAATTATTTTTAAACACTATCACTGTAGGGACTGGAACACTTTTATCTTTGCACACTATCTTTGTGGGGACTTGAACATCCAAACAAACACACACTATCTTTGTGGCAGCTTGAACATCCCAGTAACCGCTAAGGGTGGGTGAAGTTAACAGAGTTGCACTATGCGGAATTCCGCTAAGTTGCAAAAAAACTCTGTGGAATTCGGCAGAGTTCCGCTCGGCCCTACTTGTGATAACAGAGGATTTCTTGCATCAGGCCTCTCTGCTATCAGTGAGTGCAGAGACCGGTGATCTTTACTACGCAGCTTCCCGATTTGTGTGACTCACTCTCTTCCGGCTCTCCATGCCTTCAGGGAAGGTAGCATGCTACCTCCATGCTGTTCCAGGGCCAATTCATCCTGTGATTGACTGGGATGGTCCCACAAGCCACCAGCCATCTCTGCTATTGGTTAGCTTTTACCCCCACTGCACCCTCCACAGCCTGGGAGAGTCCTTGGGCTCCTTTCACAGGTCACCCTCCCATGCCACCCTCATCCGGCAGTGTCTCTTACCTGAGACGAGCAGCAGGGCCAGCCTCAGGTAGTGCTGCAGACAGGCTGGTGGCAGGAACCAGGCCTGGGGCAGAGGGGTGCCTCCCTTGTGTGTGTCCTACGATGAGCTAAGCAGTCTGGCGCTCCGCCTGGACCTGGCGGGGAGGGTAAGGTACTGCCCCCTCCGCACAGGAAGAATCAGAAGGAGGGCGTAATGCGCCACGCCTCAATGATGATGTCATCATTAGCTTCTGCTTCACGCCTCAGCATAGTTGCTCTAGAAGAAAGGCAGAGTATGGAGGCATCCAGTGTGCCATCAGAGGCTGAAATCTAGGTGGCCTTTGAGACCTTGAGCGGGAAGGAGAATGCCTGCAGCCCAGGTGGATGACCAGTGGGGTCCACAGGTAGGCCATGAAGAACAGCTAAGTTTATGCAACAGTGACTACCAGTGAGTCCTCCTCTCTTCTGTTAGGGACAAAGCGTGGCTGCATTGATGTTGGATGTAGGGGGTGGGGTGAAGCCAAACTCCGCCAAGTGACGAAATCTGAGTTTTCCATTGAACTCCACGCTCCCAGTGGAGTGCAGAGTTGGGAAAACTCTGCAAACTCTGTTGGCGGAGCAGAGTTTGCCGCCCACAGTTAGTAACCGCACACTATCACTGCGGGTACTTGAACATCTCTGTACCACACACTGTCTCTGTGGGGGCTTGAACATATCAGTAATTGCACATTTTTCTGTGGGGAGATTTAAACAGTATATTCACACACTATCATTCTGATGACTTGAACATGATTACCTTCACACGCACTCTCTGTGAGATCTTAAACATTCCTACAATCACACAATATCGGCCTAATTATGAGTTTGGCGGGCTAAACTTGTGCTGGAAGTGCAGTGGCAGTTGGGGACTGCAGCACCAGTAGTTGTAATATGGCGTTCGGACCACCATAGGACTGCTGCAACTGACAGGGTTCTGTGATCCCTGGCAGTGGCTCAATGGTCTGAAGGCCACAATATGCTGGCGGTCCCTTTGCGGCACCACCAAGCGTATTACCAATTTCCTCACCACCACAGATTACATGGGGGTGAGCCCGCCATGAAGCCTGTGGCAGTGAGGAAACTAAGGGGGCCTTGTTCCCTTATGGCCTGAGGATGCATGCAGGGGGCACATAGTGTGCCCCATCTGCATGAACCCCTTTTCCTGCACGGCATGGACTGCACAGTCCATGCCATGCAGGAACGGGCTTTGGTGTTCCCATTGTGGTGCCTTTTTAATAGGCACCGCCGTGGGACCGCCAAAGGACTGGCCGCCAGACCACGAGAAAAGTCGTAATCTGGTGGGTGGGAGGTGATGAGGTTTGGCAGTGTGAGAGCGGGGCGATGGCATGCCGCCACACTCCCACACCACCAAACACATAATCAGGCCCTAACTCTGTGGGGAGCCTAACATCATTTTCTTCACACGCAATTTTTTAAGACTTGAACATCCCTATAATCACACACTATGGGGCCGATTCCGATTCAGGCCGGAAATCTCTCCGACCGAGCCGGACCCGGAGAGAATTCCGACCGAATCAGACCCCAGCAGTCCGACCGAATGAGTACGATGCGCACGCATGCATTCGGACTCGATTCGGTCGGACTCCCATTGAAGTCAATGGGAGCCGGTCGTACAACGCGTACGCGGGCTCCCATTGACTTAATGGGTGCGAGGCGAACGAGGGCGCCCCCTACAGTGGGTAAGCGTCGATGCGGTTCGCGCCGCACACGCACAAGTAGGGGGGACCCATGGGTCCCCCCTGTGTGCGACTCGCGTGGCTATGCGTTCAGGGGGGTCCGACACGGACCCCCAAAGTCCGGCTCCGACAGCTGTTTCGAGCCGGACGGTGCGAGTCAGTTGAACTGCTCAAGGCGCGCATCGTACTTGCCCGGCCAGGGAACGTCTCCATCACGCGGTGCGAGTCGAGTCCGTGCGAGTCGGTCGGTGTGGTTCGGACCCGTGAACGAGTCGGTCGGTGATTTCGCGTGCGCTCGCATCATACTCGCTCGGCCGGACGCGCCTTCGAATCGGTCGGGAATGAGGGCTCCGAATCGGATCCGGTTAAGCCGAATCCAATTCGGTTCACTACCGGCCGAGATCGGAATCGGCCCCTATGTATGTGCAGGATTGAACATGGCTATCATCCCTCTTTAAATGTGAACATTCTTACCTTCATACGGTACCTGAGGAATTATCAAGCTCTGCAGAGTGGGTTAACTCAGCCCGAGCAAGAGCTTGAGCATGCATAGCCCTCTAATGTCACTACATGCCAGTGGAACTCATGGTGTATTCCTTGTTGTTGCTGCCCCTGCTGACCTCCTTTTTGTATATTTTACAAATCAGCAAAGATAAATAATAATTTATAAAGTTTCTATTGTTGCTGTACTCCATTCATGTTGTTATTGTTTGTTATGTTGTTAAATAGTTTTTTAAAATAAAATGTTTGAAGTATCTACTGATTTCTTTCCTTAATTGCTTTTAAAGATTTGAAAATTAACAGAGACTTCTAATGTTGACTTATAGTGGCAGTTCATTCTACAAGAACTGCAGCTGTTTTCCTGCATGTATATGTATGTTTAAGGTACTATAGAGAGATTAGTGCCACTTCCTGCTGTTAAATAAAGATTTTTATACAAGAGACAGGTTTTGGTACAGAGGCGAATGCATTCTCATAGTATACTACGCACTGCTATATGCTGGTGGAAACAACAGTTCTTTTGCACATCTTAGTATATACGCTTCTCACGTGGAGAGAAGTTTCAGCACAGAGTTCTGTCTTTGTGGTCACCATACTATACATGCCTGTTCCCATAAGCAGTTGTCTGAGAGAGAGGTGAGTGTGTTCTGAAATTCAAATGTGCACACTGGTTGTGCAAGACACAGTTGTCAACAGAGAGGATACTCCATTTTACACTCTACTAATGACATTCATTATCATGAATTGAGGTATGAGCAGAGACATCAGTCTCCACCCACATCATATTTTGCACATGTCTTACTCTGGGGATGGTAAGATGTCTTCTCAGCTGAGAGGGCATTGTGTTTTCATATGATAGTCTCTATAGTTGTTATGAAAGATATGCTTATGAGTATAAAGGTCATTTCAACTACATACTTTACTTTTACTTCTTTCATAATGGGGAGACATGTGACCACAAAGGTAAGCCACTTTTCACACCCTAATTTGCACAAGCATTATCCAAGAGACACATCACAGGAGAGAGGCCTGTCTCTCTATACACTATACTACACAGTTATCATGCAAGAGATTTGTCTCAGGAAACAGGGCAGTTTCTCCCCACAGCCTACTATGGATACCTGCCACCATGAGAAGAAGTATGATTAGAGAGATACATTTCTCTCAGACCCTACTAGAGACACCTCTTACTCTGGTAAGATGTGTTAGATGAGAGATGACTTCCTTCCCAGGCAGCACTACATATTGCTAGTGTTTTAAGGAGCGGTATGAGGACAGGTGTCACTGGTTCACGACACTGTAGTGTATATCCAAGTTGTCATGGAGATAGGTGTTAGTGCAGAAGACAAAGTTTGCCTACATACTACTGTATATATCTGTCAAACTGGAGAGAGCTGGGGAGTGGACAGCAAAATACATTCCCACACGCTAATAAATATGGTTATTTCCCTGGGGAGAGGTGTCAGTGGGGAGGCTAGTACCTGTTATTCTGAGTATGGAACAATGAGGTCTTACATGATAGGTGAGTTCCATTCCCACCCTACTATACGTACTACGGAGCCTGGTAAAGGTGTGAATGGAGCGGCAGTGTCTCTTTACACCCTACTCTACACATCAGTAATCTTCATGCAAGGTCTCAGTACAGTGGGCAATGTCTCCACATAGTCTAGTATTGGGGATTGTAGGAGGTAAGCATTGTACTGAAAAAAAAGTAAATTCTTCCTCTAAAGTATTTTTACAATCTTGCAAACGTCTTGAAAGATAGTATACCTTTAACAACAGGATATGTTCAGTGAAAATGCTAATTCCATCATAAAAGTAATCTCTTGCGAGAGGCTCACATGTATAAAGCAGCTAACACTGCCCCCTCGGAATAGATGTGGAGGACTGTGCACATGGTTCTCGCGAGAGGCCCGCAAGAGTCAACCATGCTATGTATGGGTGCCCCATGGCTCTCGCGAGTGTCTTACGAGAGTCATTAAGAAGGAAAAAAAGGGGTTCACAGTACAAGCAACATACATAATGAAAGTATAGGGTAGCTCTGGAAAAAGAGTTTTTTCAACTAACATTTTCAAAAACTGTATTTCTTTGCATTTTTTAACATTTGCAACTTGAAAAAAAGGAATAGAACAAAAACAGGAAATTGGGAGTGAAAAAACAATATCACCTTCAAACCAAAGAGGAGAAAAATGTAAAAAAAACTACTGCCTAGGTGGGCATTTATGGCCCTGGACAAGCCTGTCACTTGCACCCCCGCTTGTCTCAGGAGAAAAAATTATCTCCTTGCATAAACAGCAAAAAAGGACTTTGTTGAGATATGCCAGTTTGTGATCGAGTTGCATGGTGAGTACCTGGACGGGCACACTGTCACCAGGTTGGAAAGATGTGGATTCCCCTGAGGTGTTATCAAGCTCTGTAGCAACGGCTAACATCAATCTGAGCAAGGCGTTTGGGGTGCATAGCTCTCAAATGTCACCACACCCCAGTGGTACTCATGAAATATTGCTTGTTCCAGCTACCCCTGCAGAACTCTTTTTTGCATATGTTACAAATCACATACTTAACAGACACTTTCTTCCCCCCAGGCCTCACCAGAAAAAATTGCAAGACCAAGGTCTCCATGGGTGGCTGAGGTGGCTGACTTGCAGGAGTAGGGTTCTCATCTGAAAATGAGCAAAGTATGAGAGGTAGCTAAAAAGGTGTAATCAGAGAAAAACCAAATAGGCAAATGATGCAACAAGGAAGGAATCTTTGTTTGCTAAATAAAGACATCCATATGAACAAATCACAGTAATTCCTTGGACTGTCCTTCCTCTCCTAGGCGTCTTGCGGGTGTCTCACGAGAGGGCCTCGAGATCGTAACATGCAGAGAACTTTCTTAATATCTCAAAAGTTACAATACATCAACTATTTTTATACTTTAAACAACACTTCTCCAGTCTTACTTTCTTCAAAATTACAAAAATACGCTGTTATGACCTTAATTCCAAATGTACGATCTCGCTAGTATATCACAAAAGCCAGACAGGAAGAACAGCCCCCTGGTAGTGCACACAGAGGATTGTTTCTTCGGCTCCTGCGATCATCTTGCGAGAGCCGAAAGTTTGTAAACTAAAATAATAAATACAACAAACATACTGTACTGACTTTATTATCAAACATTAGCATTAAATAATAAGTGACCAGGTGAAAAGAACTCTGTACAACAGATTAGAACCAACAGGCACATGCATCAATGTAGGCTTTTGCGATTCCTTAATTGCAATTATTAAGGAATCGCAATTAAGGAATTGCAAAAGCCTATGCATGTAGGAATCGCTATAAAATTAGCGATTCCCAAACATTCCTTAATTGCGACTCGCAAATTGCGAGTCGCAATTACAGGCCCATAGGAATGAATGGGAAATTGCATGCGCAATTTGCGAGTACCAATAGGTACTCGCAAATTGCGCATGCAATTTCATGGGTGCAAGGGTGTCAAAAGGACACCCTGTTGCACCCCTGAAATTGATCTGTGCACACATGTTGCGCACACACATGCCCCAAGGGCATGTGTGTGTGTGTAACCTACAACTTTGAAAAATGCACTTTAGTGCATTTTTCAAAGTTTTTGCAAATTACCATCAAGTTCAAATTGATGGTAATTTGCGGCCCCTATTAGTGAAATTGCTATTTGCGATTTCATCATGCATTGCATTTAAGGATTCGCAAGTTGCGATACCTTAAATGCAATTGCAATTTAAGAAATCGCAAAAAATTGCCATTTCTTAAATTGCGAGAGCCTTACAGTGTGATGCATCGCAGAAACCCTTTTTGCGGGCACAAACGGCCGATTTTTGCGAATCGCACCGTTTGCGCTCGCAAAAAAGGTTGATGCATGTGCCTGCAAATGTATAACTCTGCGATCTCGCCAACCGCCTGTAAAATCGATCACACACTGTAAAAATAGATGTACATAGTGAAAACATATAGTTTACTGTATAGGAAAAACTGATCAGTGTCTTTTTGAAATATAAATATGAAGTGTATGTAAGGATACATTAAAAGACTATGAAAACTATGCTGGGAATAATTCTCTAAATGTGAGTTACAAAGAAGTTGAACATTCTCAGCTCAAACATTGTTGGAGTACTTAGTATCTATGTATTTTTAAATATATTTTTATTTTTAAAAACACAAGAAATTCATTGAAAAAAACTAAAGTTAAAGTTATGTTATAGTTAGGTTTAACAAAAATATGAGTTGGCAATTAATATAACCTTAGAAATTCACAGAAAAATCCAAAGGTTAAAGTAACGTTATAGTTAGGTGAATTTCTCGGCGACAACATTAATGTTTTGAACTAAAAAAAAGACACAGATTCAGCAGTTATAATTAGCAGCGCTAACTATAACTTGCGCCCCTGCCATGCACTCCTTATGACCTCACATTTGAAATCACTCATGCCATGTTCTGTGGCATTACTGATGACGTCTCTAATGACATCTCTGATGACATCATCCAAGCTTCTTTTTCCCACATATTGCTGTAAGACTTACTATAACTTTACACGCACTATAGTTGGTATTCACAATCAACCACAATTATATGAGAAACCCTCATTCAGTATGGTGTTCAATCTGTATACAACTGTTCAGAGAAATCAAAATAGTGAATGACAGTTCTAAAACAAATGTCATGCTATGGACAGCTTTTACCTGTTTAAAACTCTTGACACACACTGAACCTACATTAAGAAATTAAGTTAATTTGAGTAGAAAACTGAGTACTGTAAACAGTGTTTACTCAATGGAGAGAGTTCTCTCAATATCACACTTTTTGCAAACAGGGAATTTCTCATGAGAACAAAAATCTGAAAGTGAAAAAGATCATACTAATTGCAGCTTTTATGTTGTGGTGAAAACTTTACAGATAGCTCTTCTTCTGAAGCAAAACAAGCATGCGTACATAGGTTAGTACCTGGTGCACACATTCTTCCATGTTAAGTATAAATTATCATGCTGGCACAGTTCTCTCTAATAACTCAAGGCTGCTAACAAAAGTTACTATCTACTGTGTAGAATCTTTCTCCTGCTGGAAACGTTTTCTGCAGAACTAAAAAAGTGTGTGGAGCATAATGAATACAAGTCAACTGTCACGCACACAGAGTTACTCATAAATGCAAACATTTATAACGTGTTCAATACCTCTGCACAGCTACGGTGCATTAGGAGAACACGTGTTTTGTAAATATTTATACCCATTAGAGGCACACAAGCTGTACAAAAGTACATAGAATTATTATGGTAGTTACTTGCCATAATGTAAACTTTAAAACAAACTAGCACCCTCATTGTATGATGTCGTCAGTGATGTCATCAATTATGTCATTTGAGATGTCATCATTGATGTCATAAATGATGTCATAGAACATGTGGAGAGGACATCTTGGGGAGAGGATGTAGCCTTACGGCTGGAGCAGTCGACCTCGAAGCTGGGAAACCAGGTTTGAGTCTCTGCAACAACGCTCAACATCCTGTGATTCTGGGCAAATCACTTAATCTCCCCGTGCCTAACAAAATGAATGTGTCCTTGTGTAATGAAAGCTGGTGTTCATCATGTAAAGCACTCTGATACCTGATATCTTCGGGTCTAGTTTGCGCTTTATAAAACTCTAAAAAAAACATGTCATGAGTGATGTCATATGTGAGGTCATAAGCAGTGCATGGCAGGGACGTAAGTTATAGTTAGTGCTGTGAACTATAACTGCTGAATTTGTGTTTTTTGCCAGATTTGGTGTAATTCAGTTCAATATGTTTTGGGACATCTCAAGCTGTGGAGGATCCGTGGATCCAACAGATAAAAATATATGACCTGATTGGCTGCCACCACATCAACAAAGATGTGGGGGCAACCATTTTAGCACTCGGGGACTCAGTCCCCTGTCCTGCAAAAAGGTTAAAAAATCATATGAGGGGGGTAGGGTAGGGATACCCTGCCTCCCAAGGTCTGGTTGTGGGGTCCCAGAGAGACCCACCTGGGACCAAGAACTTAAAATATTAGTGTGAATTTGTGGAGGATCCGTGGTAACTTTTTTTGTTAAAAAAAGGCAGATTTTTTAAGCAAAAAAAACAAGGATGGGCCAGGGCAGATTTTTCAATTTAGTTAGGAACACGTGGCTCCCCTCCTTGAGCTGTTTTCTGTCCCAGGGCCACCATCCCCAGGAGCCTGCCATTTATTTGGATGAGGTGGCAGTGGGGGGGGGACTCTACTGGACCTCTGTGTGTAGGCAACCCTTCATGCTCAATGAATGAGATATGTGTGACCAAGCCTCTACAGTGCACAGCCTTCACTTTGTACACAAGTCTTCATGGAGCACCCCCTCCCGCCAGACACTCAAGTCCCATTAGGTGCCCGAAACCCTACTATGCACAGCCTTCGCCCTGTACCAGACCCTTTTTACGTAGACAATCTCTTGTTCGCAATCAATGAGACACGGCTGGCAAACCCCCCTACAACACACAGCCTCCGCTTTCTAGAGAAGTCTTCACAAACAGCCCACTCCCTCCAGACACCCAAGCCTGATTAGCTGTCCAAGTCCATACTACGCACAGCTTTCACCCTGTGTCAGACCGTTGGCACGTAGGGGACCTTTCATACACAATCCATGAGGTGTTATTCGCCAAGCTTGTACAACGTACAGCCTTTGCTTTGACAAAAGTCCTCACAGAGAGTCCATTCCCCCAAGACACCCAAACCCCATTTGGTGGCCAAGTTCCAACTAGGCACAGCCTTCGCCCTGAACTGAACCATTTGTGGGTAGACAACCTCAATGAGATTTGGGTAGCCAAGCCCCTACAAAACTGGCTCCCCATTGCAAAAAGATACTCTTTCAAGCTCTGTTGCATCACTCACAGAGCAATAAAAAGGAAAGAAATAAAATTCCTCTGATCAAAATGCACCAAATATTTCCAACCAGGGAACTTATATTACAAGCTGGCATTGTGTTTAATAATGCCTGCCTAGAATAAAAGTGTAGGTGGCACTAACTTCTCCGTTCAAGCCACCAAACTATGGAATTCCCTTCCTGAAATTATTAGAGCTGCTGAGAATCACTTAGACTTCAGAAGAGTGGTTAAGGTCTATCAGTCAGAGAAGCTGTATGATCTTCTTCATAATGAGTGTCTTCACACATTCTGACCACTCTGCCTGTAAACAGACGTCACTGCAAGACCCTTTAAGATCAACGGAGAACTAAATAAACACAATACCTTTATAAACACTACCCCTTACTAACATCAGGAGACAACTAGATCTCCCTACAAATATATCACCCAGGCATCTTTCTCAAAAAATACATAAAGAACGATGGCTGCAAATAACAGAGTTGATCCACTCCTCCAAATCTCACCTGACAAACTCAAAGGGCAAAAATCAGGCATAACACAGTACTTGAAAAAGGGAAGTACAAAGTTGTAAAGAATGGAAATACTCATCCCACTTTCCATTAACATGAACTCACATTACTGATCACACCTCCCTCCTAATAACTTAATCTACCACAAGAATACTGGAGGAAAAGCATGGAACAGTTTCTTGAGAGCACAACACTAACCCTAATAATCTCCACCGTCCCAAAGCAGGGCGCGCACCTCAGCTTCGACAGATTGAAAGTAGTGAGGCGGAATCACGTGCGGAGTATTCTGTAGGACATATAGAAAGGGCAGCTTTACCTAGTAGCGAGAGCGGCAGTGTTTTCCAGTGCTGTACCTCCGCCCGAAGGCGGTTCAGGGGTGGCACCAGATTTCTATCGTAAAAAACGGAGGAATATTGCGTAATATAGATACCTAAATACTGGAAGCCATCCGTTACAATTTTGGCTTCACATCCCCTGGGAAGCAGTGGGGGATCTCCTCTCAGTACATAAATCAAGGATTTATCCCAGTTGATAGTGTAACCGGAGTACCTTAGAAAGAGAGTAAAAATATGCAGTACCCTGTAAATTGAGAAGCGGGGCCTTGCTAGATAAAGCAAAATGTCATTGGCGTACAGGGAAATCTTGTCTCCCCAATCTGCCGACCAATTGAGACCCCTGATAAGGGGGTCCCCCCGTATCCAAATAGCCAGTGGCTCAAGAGCCAAGGCGAAGAGCAAAGGCGACAGAGGGCAACCCTGTCTCGTGCCTTTGCCCAAGAGAAAGGGAACTGATCGCACACCGTTTACTGCAACACGTTCCATGGGCTGTGAATAGAGGAGGCGTACCCAAGACAAGAATTGAGGACCGAACCCGTATCTCTCGAGTGCAGCAAACAAAAAGGGCCATTCAATCATGTCGAATGCCATTTTGGCGTCAAGTGGCATAATGACGGAGTCTTCTTGGATGGTAGAGGCCCGCCCCATCACCCCGTGTAGGCGGTGGAGATTCAACGCAGTGTTTCTATTTCAAAACATTATTAGTGTGTTTGGTTTGTTGCCTTGGTGTAGTGGCCTGTTTAAATTATCTTTTGTATGTTGAGCTTTAAAAGTAGAATACAATTAATATTCCTTTTTTTTAAATATAATTTTTTTTTTTTACAGAGGGTACATAAGAAAAAAAGATAACCTTTGATTACATACATGTATCTTACGATCACATCAAGCAAAAGACAAAAAAAGGAGGAGAGGAAGGAAAAATAAGTGTAAATGTCTAGAAAATCAGACAAAACAGTCCCATATGCGGTCTAATTTTTGCAGAGACCGTATGTTTTTGCCAGTGCGCGTTCCCTCTCATATATGTCTTTCATGAGAGCAAGCCATTAAAAAAAGGTAGGGGGGTTAGGCAAAATCCATGCTCTTGCAATGCAAAGACGGGCAACAACTAATGCGATAGAAAAAAGAAATCTCATGCCTCGATCATCACTCTCTTTGAGACCTAACATGATCTCCTTGTTAGTAGGGAGAAAATCATAACCCAAACATTGACCTATATATTGTGTAACTTTCCCCCAAAAGGCACCTAACGTGGGACAAGTACAAAACATATGAAGGATGTTAGCTGCAATAAGTCCACACTTGGGACAACGTGTCCTATCTCCTTCATCCCCCACAATTAATATTTCTTAAGTAAAATTATGCAATCTGAGGCCATTTCTTTAAAGTCTAATCTCCCCGAAAAGAGTTGGAATTATGCTCAAAATATACAAAATATAAAACTAAGTTTAAAAGCACAATTAACTGTACACACAATGAGCCTGATTCACAAAGGCAATCTGAGACAAAAGTCTAACTTTTTGACTTTTGGTATTCACAGAGGTTATTTACAAGTCCTATCTTTACGTCCGCAGTTGGGCCGGAATATTCGGCTCAAGCCGTACTCTGGTAGAGGAGGTCATGAAAATCAGTTTGGGCAGGGAAAAGGGTGTGCCAGACACTGCATCACATCCCAGAAAAGTTTGCCACTTTGCATCATGGTACATGCAGTCCACAATTTGTGCTCCCCTCATTGTTGGCTGTAGTGTTACACTACACTCAGTGTTAACTGTAGTGTTACACCAAACTTTGGTATAACACTACTGTCAACACTGAGGGGAGTGCAAAGTAGAGTTTTGCCGGAACTCTGCTTTGCAAATGGAACGCAGAGTGGGCTAAACTCAGAGAACTCTGCCGGCGGAGCAAACTTTTTCGGCCACCACTAATCATTTTGGGAAATGTGTGTTTTGCTTGTTACGAGAAATTCCCAAAATTATACCACTATGCCATATTGCGTAGTTACACCTCCATTAGCAGCAAAATTATAGTGTAGGAACAACACGAAAAACCAGAATGCAAGTGCCTGTTGCTCACAGCAATTGTGTTTTACTGCCTTGTACATCCTCATGCCAAAAACTGATGGAAGGAGACATTTTGCACTAAGATGTAGTGCTAAATGACAGATTTGCATTTAATGCAATTATGTGTAATTTATAATTAGCCAGTATGGCAGGCGCATCCTAATTGGGCCAGTGGGACCGCCGCACGTCTGGCGGTCGGTCCCATCGCTGTTATGATGGCGGGCGGACTAATGTCCGCCCGCTATCATAATGAGCCCCTAAGTACCTAGAACACTGTTAAAGGCTTTTGTTGAAGATGATTAGGCCAATTCAATAGGTTGGGTAGCGTGGCCAGAAAGTGTGCCACAAATGAGAAGTGCACTGGGTTCTGACCTGACATTGGCATTGCACTCCTAAGGCCATATCCAGGAATGTTTAAACATTTGTTAGGACTTTAACATTTTCAGTTGATTTAAACTGTTGCCTGGTAATAGAGTACAGTATCATATTGTGTCAATTCACGATTTTTGTGAGCTCCGTGATAATTTGTGTGCATCACCATAAAATAACATTGTAACCATTTGTACTCAAATGTATTCTAATTTCACTGTGATGTTAATGGAGTAAGTTCTCATAACAATGGTAACACACATTGAGGACTCCATATGCATACTTCTGTGCACACAATTCATAAAATAAATATTTGGCAATTTTCAGCAGGATCCTTAACAAAGATTTTTTTATAAACATGTTTTTACTCACCCAAGATAGATAACGCTGCCACTCCTGCAGCCACTTTATAAATCTCTATATGCACAATACATATATCCTGAATACTAGGAGAATAAAGACCTTAATTAGGACTGACCAAACTGCCATGCTTCATCCTTAGGTCTGTTCCTCACCAAACTAAAACTTTTGTAATGATTGGGTGGGCTCCTGTCTTGGAGTCCTTATGAAGAGATTTGCTCCAAAAAGATGTAGAACTAATCCCACATATGTGACCATTACAGTCAAAGGAGTAGGATTCAAAAACTGCTAAAAGTACTTAACAATAGAAAAAAGTGATTTATTTATTCGTCCCTCTCAACCCAGGGTAAACATGTTTCAGTCATCAACCAAGATAGCCGGGGTCTATGGCTTTCATCAGAACCAGCATCTCACTACTGATCTCTTTGTATGTAGGTTAAACCTAATATGTGATAGTTAACGTGCATTCAATATCAAGAAAATGTATATTTCTTTTACCAGGCCAGTTTCTTGTCTCTGAATTCAGGATAAAACCGAACTGTAAAAAGAGGTTGACGAAATTGCATGTGCAGAATCAGTCAGGTAGAAATCCCATATTACTGATATCTCCATGTACGTTAGGCTTGGATATTCATTCATTTAATGGTTGTGAAGCTGTGTTTACTGGCTATAACCAAATATGTTGTAGAAAACATAGCACACACATGTGAGGTGGTACACATTGTCATAAAATCAATGGTAAAGAATTTATAAATGTTTAGCTTAATGGTGAACAATTAGTAAAAAGATATTTGTGGTAACAACGTTTTTAAAGTAGGAACAGGGCATAATGGATGATGGTGCTGTGTCGGGGCGAAACGTATAAACTGTGATGAAGTATATATTGGAACAATTAGTTAGTCTCTATGTGGGGACCTCAAGTAACCATCCCAGGTTTTGGTAAAAAATGAGCAGCTCTTCTGGGAAAGCGAGGGATTACCTACAGCGAGCGGTGTGCTGGCGTCCAATGTCCAATGACAGTACTTCCCCATGTTTATGTACCTTTTGGAGGTCTGGAAACAGAGGTGGCATCACCACAGCAAACATGTGTGTGTCTGCTCCATAAAAAACAGTTGTATGTGGCCCACTTCTGCATAGGACACACAAGCGCTGGATAAAAATAGAATGTCAAAATATGAACAGTTATATATTGAGGGTCTTGCCTAGACTGGCCGATATTTAATATACCCACAAATGCATTTGATACGGCAACGTATGTATTGATAAAGTCCCATCTCAACTACTATATAATGACTGGTTGTCAATATACGACTGCTACCTATATGGAGCTATCAATACAGGATGATTACAAGTCAGACTGATTATCAAATGCACTTAGCACAGTGGTGCACTTCTGAAGGGGATATGAATGACAATATTTTAAAAGCATCACTATAAAAACACACTATCTTTGTGGGGACTTGAACAACACTGTAATAACACACTATCTTTGTGTGGACATGAAAATCACTACAATACCATACCATCTCTGTGGGCACTTGAGCATTCCTGTAAATGCGCACAACCTCTGTTTGGACTTGAAGATCATTAACATCACACTTTCTGCATGGGGATTTAAGCTTTGTCTTTACACACTATTTCAGTGGAGACTTGAATACAATCATCTTACCACACTGTCTCTGTAGGGACTTGAACATCACTATGATAACACAATATCTCCGTGGGGACATGAGCATCACTATAACAACACACTATCTTTGTGGGGACTTGACCATAACTATAATAACACACTATCTCTGTGGGGACTTGAACATCCCTATAATAACACACTATCTTTGTGGGAACTTGAACATCACTATAATAACATAAAATCTCTGTGGGGACTTGAACATTATTATAACTATACACAAGCTCTGTTTGGACTTGAACATCATTAGATTCACATTCTCTGTATGGGGATTTAAGCTTTGTCTTTACACACTGTTTCAGTGGGGACTTGAACACAATCATCTTCATTCACTAACTCGGGACTTGAACATCTCAATCTCATACTATCTCTGTGGGGCTTGGACATGATTACTTTTAAACACTAGCTCTGTGAGGACTACTATAATCATATGATATTTCTATGGTCACATGAATAAAATTATCTTCACATTCTACCTTTGTGGGATCTTTCATCACAGCTGAAGACACCATCTCTATACAGACCCTGGTGCAACTGTGATCAAAACCACCTCAATTGACATAATCACACACCATCCCAATGCAGTGATAACATACCACCTCTGCGGGCATCATCTGACACTACCCCTATGCAGACATTAACATTATATGCATTCCTAGGGAGGTGTGTCCAATAGCTATTTTAGCAAAAATGTTAGCAGCTAATGAAGCTCTGGGTTCCACTTGACCATATTCCTTGGTTCCATATGTTAATTTCTTTATGTGTTAGTTCCCTTATCGCCTAAGATTTTAAGCACTAATAAATAGGTTAAATACAGTTTTAAGTGCCTTTCTGTAATCATGAAATATTTTCAGACACATTAACACAATCTGCCTTTTGTGCATGCCCCTAGTATATATGAAGCAATTCATTGATAGACTATAATGTTGTTTGTGTATATTGTTCATAAAATAGACATTTAGCCATGTGTCTTTGACTGTATTAAATTACAAATAGTATTATGGACTAGGTCCTCACAAGGATGGTAGCACGTGTTTAAGTCCCCACAAGGACAGTTCTATGCAATCAATTTAATAACAATATATTTGCAAATCCTGTATCATGAATTGTATCTTAAAATGTTTCTATGATTAGTATATTTTAAAAACATTGGGAAAGGTTAGTTCCCACAAGGCAGGTATCCACATATAGTCCCTACAAAGATGGTAGCACATGTTTGTGTGTGTGTGTGTTTATTAGTTGATGCTGCATAAAAGTTTTCATTTATTAAATGACAATTCCATATTTAATATTATTTCCTGAATGTAAAAATTGGAAACCAAATTTCTCTAACTTGAACATATTTATGTCTATTTAACTTTGTTTCTCACCATGTTATATCGTGGGTGTGTTTTTTTATTTTTTTGTTAATGCTGCATTAAAGTTTAGATTTTTAATCATTTTATGTTAAATGTGCAGTATTTTCATCCTCTTATTTTCTATTGTTGTAAAAAGTATGCTTTTTCATTTGCATTTATGCTGTATTATTTATACTTATATTTAAAATTAAATGTATTTTGTTAAATGTTTTTTTGTATTATAACTTTTGAAACACTTTATAAACCAGTTACTTTTATTATATCTGTTCGGCTTTTTCTCCAATGAGTCGGGCAGGATTGCCCGGATTCTCATCTCAACTAGTGTTGTATGGTTCTTCTGTGCGTGTAAATTTATGCTACATAAATGTAATATTTTACAAACTGAACACGCTTTGCAGAAATATTATTTCATTTGTGTGGCTAATACCAAAACTGCAAGGATGAAATGTTATGGATGGATGTCTTTCAACATATTATTTTTCAGTATTTGGTATGTGCGCTGTCACCTCCTGTCTTCGTCTTGATCACTTGATCAACTAATACAGTAAAACTGCAAAGATGCATTACAGGAAGCAAAAACCTGAAATGGCTATTCTTATGGGTCTTTTGTGCTTGGCTTCGGGGAGTTGCATCGCATTTGTCAAGCATGGGGTACACTTTGATTTGCTTCTAATGATTTTTTGACACGTGCTGTAACATGCCTTATTTGGATCCCCTTTACTTCAGAAACGTGCAGTAAATATATGCTGTAAAATTCAACATTAGAATCATTTTATTTTAAAAATGTTCTACTTTAAACCAAAGGTTAATGTGATTTTTAGTTAGGTATGGTGAGAACACTTACCTTGGAAATTCACTGACAAAACCAAAGGTTGAAGTGACGTTATAATTAAGTGTTAAAATAAGGTTAAAACTAACATTTAAAAACCAACAACCATGGGAATTCACCAATTATAGTTTACTGAGCTAATTACCACGTACTGCTTGTGATCTCATATATTACCTCACTCATGACATATAAAATGATATCTTTGAAGATATCATTGATGACATCAGTGATAACACCATAGTAATATACAGCCTAGAGTTACTGAGTGTACTACAGATATGGGTCTATAGCATGGAAATAGTATAAGCCTTGAAGAAAAATGTCATTATGCATTTTAAAAGTTATATGTTGAACCATTTACAAATTACTAAAGTTTGGAGTCAAAAAAGCATTGATGTGGTTTTCAGAGATATATTTGAAAGTAGGTGTAGTTTAAAGCCAAAGTGTGTTCTAAAAAATCTGTGAGAAAGGATGAAGCTGCTGTTGACAATACATTAACTACCAGTGGGTATCTGGGCACAAACCTTTGGTAAATAGTTGTAATACAGTGGTATAGACAAATTCTATAAGCTGTGCATGTCTAGTTCCAGACTTCACTAAAGATTTTGAGGCATTTTAGATTACTGAATAATGTAGAAGCTAAGGGTGTCACACTTAGAGGTGGTTTATCATAAACTGGTGTTACAAGCATGGCTGTAAGTTTGTATGCCATTTTGTCCATCTCAGGATTGTGTATACCGTATCGTGCTAAACTATAGAGTGTTGTCCATAGGACAGATGTTTTCTTTACAGTGGCAGATGTAAAGTTGTCAACTTTTTGACTTATAATTGTGGGACATGCAAAGTCTTTAAGAGAGTAATCCCATTGAGGGATTGAAAATTATCCGTAGCATTTTGTACTTCAAGTCCACACACCTTATAGGATGGTGTTTCAATGACTGTATGATGTCATCAGTGATGTCATCAATGATGTAGTTTGAGATGTCATTAGTGATGTCATCAAGAAGAAAGTCTCCATAAAAGTAATTACCTTTAGACTCTGTGACAAACAATTCCCCAGAGGTACAGCAAAGAAGTATTATATCATTACCTCCCACATGATGAAGGCATGGCACACCAGGCAGCTCAATACATCCACTGCTCTACTTCGGAGTCTGCATCCTGGAGACACTGCTCCTGCATCAACCTTGATACAAGATCAGAACTGCTTATGCCAACATATGGCTCTCTACTGTATGTACTGCAGTACATTTGTCTCTTCAGGGGAGCAAAGTACCAGCTCCAGGGAGCAGCTCTTGACTGCACACAAGCAGGTGTGCAAAGAAAACGATTTGTTCTTCATTGTATGCAAGTTTTGATGCCCATTTTTTCGTGTTTTTAGTCGAATCCCCCAAAAATATTCATATAAAGTTAAAAAAAAGTTTAAAAAAGGTTCTTGTAAGAGCCACCTTTCATGGTTAAAAGATAGAAAAATAATATGTTGTTTGTCATGTCTGTCTATTAATGTTAATATATTCTTATACTCTGCCATAGCAGATTACAGAAACCACTAAAGCCCAAGCTACTGTTATACATCCAAGATAAAGGTAAGCACCTTTAACAACCTTTAACAACAGGCTGGGACTTAAATAGCTACAATAACCAACTACTATAAAGATATAAGAACATTCTGCACTATGAGGAGAGAATGTCCTTTTATATCCTTATAGCCCACCGTAGCAGGCTATACTGGCCATTAAAGGCCCGCTGTACTGCCATACATCCAACTCAAAGGCAAACATCTATAACAAAAGACTGGGGCCCAGATTTACTAATGCTTTGCATCAGTTTTGCGTTACATTTGAAATGCAAACCTGATGCAAAAGTGTTAAGGTGAGATTTACTATCCAATGTAAATCATGATTTATGTTTGATAGCGTCACTCCAAAGGCCACTCACCTGAATTTCTAGGACTACTGAAGAAGCAAAGATCTTCTCCCACTTCCCATGAGGTTAATCCTTAGTATCAGAAGAGATGACTGATACCAGTGACTTACCATGGGGTTAAAGAAGTTAGGGAGAGAGAGTGAGAGAGCGATGATTCTGGTGTACCATGGTTTCCTATGAAAAGGATGGCAAGGAGGTGGTAAACCTTCTGAGCAGGACCCCTAAAGTTCTACTGGCAAGGTGCACTACTTCAGTCATGAGAGGTACTCTGCAAGCAGAACACAATCACTTCAGGCAAGCATACATGAATGCTTACACTCGACCTAAGGTGTGAGTCCTTAATGAAACATACCAAACATTAATTACCTTAAGAAATATGAGACCACTTGAAGGGTCGTTAAACACTAACCCCCAAGCTGAATCCTGAGCGTGTATTCTTTAGCTTCTGCTCAGATAATTCAGAGATTTTTAAGCTGTCCTTAATGTTGTGTTACTTCAGGCACCTGGTCATTTTCCTTTAGTCAAGGCTTTCTTATTCAAACTTAAATTGCTAGAGTGCACTTAAAGAAAAAGCAGATGCTAAAACTAGAAGCACCCGGTTAGTGCATTAACCAAAGGTCCGTGAAATAGGGTGGAATAGTTGTATTGTTAAATGGCAAAAAGATAGTCATAGTTAGGTTGATGAGGGAATGGTGTAAGCCACGCAGACGATTTAGTTTAAAAGCAGTATTTATAGCCTGTCATTCATCTGGAAACTTCCTGAAGATTACCAAGCATTTCTGTCAGTTAGAACTCTATCTCCAGCAGAAGATTGGGGCAGGAAATGGAAGGCTGACTAAACAAACATATTAGCGACTGGAACCTTCCTGAAGATTACTAAGGGGCTGATTACGATGGCGGGCGGACTTCAGTCCACCCGCCATTGTTTCGTATGTGGGACCACCCGCCTACAAGGCAGCAGTCCCACAGTACGAATTACGATGCGACCACCACCGAGGCAGTCGCATAGCCTATGTTTTACATTGTGGCAGGTGCTGCTGGTTGCAGTACCCGCCAGAATGCAAAAAAGGACAATTTACATATCCCTGCACTACGTGGCATGGTGCAGGGATATGGTGCCCGCCAGGTCCCGTGTCTGAAGGCCAGCGGGTGAGGGGGGCCAGTTACGGGCCCCCAAAGTCCCTTTCCGCCTGCCTGTTCAAGGCGGGTTAGCCGCCATGAACAGGCAGGCAGAAAGGAACATCATTATCCCTACAGCGGTGCCTGGTAGGCACTGCCAACTTTGTAGGGACTCAAGGAGCCCGTCGGATGCGTGGCGGTCGGTCTTTATGACCGCCACACAACAACCCGTCATCATAATATGGCAGGCAGTGAAGTTGCTTACGATGGCGGGGATACCACCACCGACAGCCTGTCGATGGCGGTCTCCCCGCCATCGTAATCGGCCCTTAGTGTTTCCTGTGACTCCGTAAGCTGTCTCTGGCAAGACATTAAAAAAAGGTATAGGTGCCACTGGTGGTCACCAGGGCACCCAAAAAACATAAAAAACAAACAAAACAAAAGGAATAATAAATGAGTGGCAGGAGCCGCTCATTTATTATTCACTGCTCCAGACAATGAGGAGCTTATAATACCTTGCAAGGGCTTTCTGTTTATATTTTTGTGTCCTGGTGCCCCTAGAAGGGGTAGTGGCACCACCAAGCATTTTTTCAATGTTGTGGGGGCTGCAGGGAGTGCAACATAAAAAAAACCACATCTTAAGTCTACCTTCTTTTTTTTAAGCACTCCAAACCTGGACCTGTATGCTCTTCAGCTGGAGTGCAGGGACCCCTTGTGATGGGTTCTCTGGTTGTACTTTGGTTCCCTGAACAAAGTTAAATGAAAGACTCAAAGGCATGTTAATATTTTTTCAAGAAGGCTTTATTAAAAAAAATCATGAAAATGTTTTTTAATAAACATTACAAAGTGTACATTTACAAACTATAAATATGATTATAATTATTTGTGACTTTTTGACAAAGAAAATAAGTCTGATTTATATATTTTGATGTGATGACCTCTTTATAAAGCCAATAGGCCCACTTTTTATATTTGACTGTTTTGACCCTGTGACAAAGTCAGTAGGTCTCCCTTATTTACAATGACACCTTCTATAATGCAGCGTCACATACTTAGCAATATATACCCGTGGCGGTTGGGCACAGGACCTGGCTCAACCTGAGGAGCTGGGCACCAGTGGAGGGGTTGGGAACAGGCCCTGTGCCCAACCTCACTTTGCACACTGACAAAGACCGTGTGCTGTGGGGGATGGAGCACCTGCAGCGGTTTGGGCCCCCAACCCCACGACACACACAGTAAAGGACATTTTACTGTGCATTTTTTTAAAAACATAGAAATACACTGAAAGAAACAAAGGTTAAATTGATGTTAGAGTTTTGGAATTTTAATTAAAGCTTACTTTATATTAAAAGAAACCTTAGAAATTCACTGAAAAAAAACAAAGGTTAAAGAGACGTTATAATTAGGTAAATATGTCAGTTGAAATATACCATTTTAAAAGAACAAAACCACAGATATTCTCCAATTAAAGTTATCTCAAGTAACTATAACTCATGCCCTAAAGTAACAATAATGTGCCCTTGTAAAACAAACTAACCAATAGAAATTTAAAACCAATTAACTTATTACTATAAAAATCACACAAAACCTTGCTATTTTGCACAAGGAAAACTTAATAAATGTAAGAAAACAACAGTTTGCTTGACTGCGCAAAGAAAAATCTAACAGAAGACTTCAACAAAATAGCAAGACACCTTCACAAGTAAGTGGATATACTCATTAAAGTGCCTGAGCTACCAGTAATTCCTACTTAAAATCACATACCAAAAAAATCCACAAGTCAAACCCCTGATGCCCCTAGACGATACATAGACTTACAAATTCCAGAACATCTAACTACTACACATAACAATGAACCCTTTCTCATACATGGTAATTAAAATAACGACAGAAGTCATATTTGCAACTGAAAACAACCTCCTAAGACAGAGCCAATGTAAAACGTGGATGATGAGTTGAACTTTCAAAATGTGCCGTCCGTTATTCTGCACCATACATGGTGAATAACATAACACTAACAAACGTCTTATAAATGCAATGCTGCATAACAAACAAAGTGCTGCTTACTATGAACTCTTAAACCATATCAGAGTTAAAACAAACAACTGCTCTCCACACAATATTATAATCAACTTTGAACAGGCAATGATACAAACAATGCATAAAAATACCAAAACGCAGCCATACAAGGCTGCTACTATCACTTTAACCAAGCAATTTCCTAACATCTGCAAACATGTGCACTAATTGTTGAATGTGCAAGAAATAGCCAGTTTGCTTTTGAAATAAAAACAAATAATAGCTCTGGCATACGTACCTGTAAGAGACATAGCAAAGGTCTACACCATGCTAATAGAATCCTGATTTTACCAATAAAATGAACAAAAACGAAGTCCACTAATAGACTACTTCAAATCACTTGGATTGGTAGACGGCAACTCTCTGGACACAGAAGCCAAACAAATTCCAAATACCATGGTGGAACGTTTACAACAGTACCATCGCTCAACAAGCCAAAACCAACAACATAGTGGAATTATGGCATATTGTCTTCCAAGCCACGCTAGGAACAACCCAACCAAAACTTTACAAATTAACAGAAGCTCCCCAAAAAGAACAAAGCTATCCTTACGTACTGTAAGGATAGAACAGTCAGTAATCCAAATCAAACCTAAAATAGCTAAACAAACCAGAGATGTATGAAAGGCTACAATCCAAAGTCAGCCTCTTTGCAAATAACAAAGGAGTACAATAACTAGAAATGATAGCTAAATCACTAATATATATTGCCTACGTACCAATATACTCTACAACTAATAAAAAACTAACACTAAAACCACTACATAATGAACACTTTTAAATACGTACTCAAATAATAATTTGTATAAATCACTCTATAATAAAATATATTAATAAACTGCAGATTAAGACTGATAAATAAAA
The DNA here is from genome assembly GCA_963921515.1 of Calotriton arnoldi. NCBI lineage: Eukaryota > Metazoa > Chordata > Amphibia > Caudata > Salamandridae > Calotriton > Calotriton arnoldi. The sequence goes on along the minus strand of CAWUFW010003837.1, from coordinate 414,228 downwards.
ACTATTTAATTAAAAATATCAATTTGCAAAACAACTGACATACAATACAAGCAATATACAAAGCAGCTGATTAACTAAAATACACACATATAAAATATATTTCAACTGCCTACAAACAAAATGGCTATACATATGAAAATATAACATTTCTCACCGAAAATAATAAATAGATTGTACTTACAATTGTGTAGCTGATACCCAAAAAAATGAAAAAATACAATCTCCAAATAAAATCCCCAAAAGTAATCAACAGTCATTGGAAACCATTAAAAATGAAAAATTTAAAGTAAAAAAACACTCCAGGAAATCCAGACAATCAAAGGAAATTTTTAAAAAGATGTTGGTTTAAATCAAACTAAATCATTTTCTGTAAATAAATACATTAAAAATAATAACAAATGTTGAGCATTACATAACATAACAACAAAATACAAACTAGACCTAACCACATCCCTCAATCCCCAAAACCCTAAATGAAAACTTTAAAAAGGTCTTACCTTGTCTGTCAAATAGCAACAGTGAACTACGATAGACACAAACAAAATCCTCCCCAAAAAGACACTAATATAGTGCAAAATACAGGTAGCAGAAAAAATGGCCATCAAATAAAAATGAAAAAAGACTACTTTGCTATAGGAATCAATATAAATGTTACCAAAAAGAAAAGTGTTAGAAATGGACTATAGAAAATGTGTAAACATTTAAAAAAAATGTTAAACAATATATTTAACAAATACAAATATATATGTAACGTATAAATTAAACAGTATCACAAAAATATAACTATATTAAATAGTACTAATTAATGTCTATTAAAAAATACATTATAAAATGTAAAAATAAAATGTACTATGTGTAGAAACATAGACTTATGAAAAAACAATTATGTTCCATTGCTGTGTAAATATATAACAACATACACAAAAATGTATTTAAAAATATAATTCACGTGATACTATACCAAAAAACTATATAAAAATGTTGCACCGGTGTAACATGGGAAAATGTTTTTTTTTACTTTCCCAAAAAAGTATCAAAAATGTTAAATGAAAATGCATATTAAGCAAAATACATACATAAAAATTATGTAAACCTTTTAGTATTGTTTATTATTCTAACCGCACTCTATATACAGCTACAAACTAGAAACCATTTTGAAAAAGATGTTCAAGTGTAACAGGGCACATTTTACTCTTCCTAATACAATGCAAAGCCTTTTGGGGCAGATGTTGAACACTAAAGGGGTAATATTTATATTCCTAATCCAATCTAAACCATTTTGGAGGAGGTGTTGGACACTAAAAGGGTTACATTTACTATTCCAACCTAAACTATTTTGGAAAAGGTGTTGGACACTAAAAGGTTTACACTTACTCTTCCTACTCCAATCTAATCCATTTTTGGAAGATGTTGGACACTACAAGGTTTATATTTACTATTCCCACTCCAATCAACACCATTTTAGGGCAGGTGTTGGGCATTAAAGGGGTAAGATTTACTATTTCCACTCCAATGTAAACCATTTTAGAGAAGGTATTAGGCACTACAAGGTTTATATTTACTATTCCCACTCCAATCAACACCATTTTAGGGAAGGTGTTGGACACTAAAGGGGTAAGATTTACTATTTCCACTCCAATGTAAACCATTTTGGGGAAGGTGTTGGACATTAAAGTGATTACACTTACTATTCACACTACAATCTAAACCATTTTGAGTAAGGTTTTGGATGCTAAAGGGGTTAGATTTACTATTCTCTCTCCAATGTAAACCAATTAGGAGAAGGTGTGAGACAGTAAAGGGTAATATTCACTATTTGCACTCCAATTGAACCCACTTCGGAGAAAGTGTTGGACACTAAAAAGGCTCAATTTACTATTCCCACGCTATTGTAAACCAATTTGAGGAAGGTGTTGGCCACTAAAGGGGTACTATTTACTATACCCACTCAAGTTTAAAGCATTTTAGGTCAAATGCTTTATACTAAATGGATATGATTTACTATTCCTACAAAACAGTTATTCCACCATTTCATAAATACCAGTAACAATTCATATAAATACTATCTTCAAGGACGATCCAGATTTCTGGACAGAAAAATGATCTCCACTCTTTAATTACATCTTAGGTAGTAACAGCTCACCAACATTATGTAATGGGTCAATATCTCCCCAATATTTAAAGGGTTAAATTAAAGTAAACCTAAGCAAACCTGAAAATTACTGACTGGTGGCTTTAATAAACAACAAGGCCAAAAATTTCACAGTGGAAATACTGGCAAACCTTTTGTCTTTTTAGAAAACAATACCATAACCCTGCTAAACCAAATGGGCTTCACCAAGAACATGGGAACAATAACCAACATCATGGCTCTCTCTCTGATGTCCGATTATGCAGTCACATACAAGCAAGTAATTTATCCATGCTTCATAGATTATAAAGCTGCATTCGTCAGGGTAGATTGCTGGAAATTATGAAATAAACTAGCAGTTTGGAATATCCCACCCAGCCTGCTAAAGGCAATACAGATGCTTTATACTAACATTTGAATCTGGGTCAAGCTAGGGGACGGCTTGCATCTATCACGAGAGACAGAAATAATGCAAGGTTTAAAGCAGGGATGTGTGCTTGCTCCAGCCCTTTTTAATTTCTTCCTTTCTGATCTTCCAATGACCTTAAGCAAGGTTAACAGTCATGCCCCAAAACTGAGAGGGATCCAACTCTGTAATCTACTGTACACTTATGACCTAGTATTGGTCAGCAGAATAAAAGTGGGCTTATAATGGCTTCTGGATGCAACTCTAGCTGTCAAATGGATTGACAATGAACATAAACAAGCATTTGCAATGCAATCGGTCTCGCCTTTGGGGCCTTATATGTATTTAGCTATGCAGCACATTAGCCTGGGTGCTGAAACATCTACTGTTCTTTAACATGAGGGAAAGTAAGCACCAAACTGCATGACACGCCAGGTATGGGAACACATGGAGAGAAATATTGCCTTTGAGCTGGACATGGTATAGTCAAAAGCTCTGTTTTTAATATAAAAGCAGGACCTTCGCTGGTCATATCACTGAAAATACAAGATTTGAAAAAAATATTGTCTACGGGTGCTAGTGGAAGACAATTTCTTTGGACTGACAGGACGATTCATCTGAAAGGTCCGCAGGCGTGACCTGTGGCTGGATTTATCCCACCCCTAAATACTTGCCTTACAAAAACAACGTCCTATCACAATATATCCTGATATTAGTACAGGGCAGAGAGCACTCTGTAGCACTGACCGTGAACATAGGCATCCCTCTGTGTTTTCTTCCCCTCAGTAAAAATCCCCTTCCTGAATTCTCTGGCCCAGGGCAGCACGGCGTGTTTACATACCTTGACTTCTCTCGGTGGACCGTGGATGGCTAGCAGTGCCTGCACAATATCTGATGCCCTTCTCCCACCTGAAGCAGGCACACAATCAAGACAGGTATACAGATACACTGACATAAAACATGCATACAGGCACAGTGGAAACACAGGCTCGTGTGCATTAGAGGTGGATATGGATGCACAGATTTAAGACATGCAACAGACACACAAACCAGACAGGAGTGCAAAGGCACACACATAGGCCATGCATACAAAACCATGAAATACATGCAGGCACAGAGACATAAGGCATGCATACGGAGACACAAACTCGAGATATATACAGAGGCATATAACATACACTACCATTAGGCCAGAAGCAAGTCATGCATACAGAAGACACACAGGAACAAACAAAGGCAAGATATGGACACCGAAGAGCAAACATAACACATGTAAAGAGATACAAAGACATAAAAGAAGCATACAGACAAACATGCAGACCGACGAATACACAAAACAAAGTACCCACGGAGCATGTCGCCATAAAGTATACACACAGACAGCACCAACATACGCATATATACACAATGTACACAGGCACAAAGACAACACTTACACACAGAGAACGTGCAGTCAGACGTTATACAAAGAGACATTATAGACTGATACACAAACACACAGGCACACAAACATAAGATAAGCACACAAATGCACACAAACATAACACATTGAGACGCTGGGTACATAAACAGACGCTCAGACCTGGGATATACGAATACATAGTCAAACATACATCAAGCGAGGAGCACAGAGGTGAGCACAGAAATGCCAACAGACAACACACAGCTCAAATACATAACATATACAGAGCACACAGAGACCTGTGACAGTGGCAGGGAGTACTCGAGTCGAAGACACACGTTACTCACTCATTCAGCTCTCCTGGGCAGTCGCCTTCGAAGCACAGCTCCGGAACGTGAGCCTTCATTCTTGCTGATAACAGAAACCTGCACAGCACACCCGGAGACACCGACAGGAAATGGTGTGACAGAAATACCATATGTGCGAACGCCACTAACAAGATGTACTGAGACAGTTAGGACGGGCATTGGACAGACACAGAGACAGCACTAACGTACATGTACACACAGCAGGCGACGGTTAATCTTTCCATATCGTGGCCTTATGAAAACACATTCGACTACTATATTCTCGTGAGAGAGGTTACCTATCACACATCCTGTGTGACACTGGCTATGGGCACAGGCTTACACGCTCCATGACACACAGCACGCCTATAGGACTCGAGGTACCCATTCTCTTTGCAGCGGATCCAGACACACGAAGGCTGATGGCACAAAGACCACAGTAGACCAATGGGGTGTCGGTTGCCATCTCTTGCCCTGCACGGGTCCTTCAGGGTAACTCTCAGACACAGGGACACTGCAGAGATGCACAGTAACAATAGACAGCAGTGTATGAGGGCATCAGTGCCTTCCTCGAGGTGTGGAGCTTCGGGGTGTGGGGCTGTGCCAACCACATGAGCAGAAAGCGCCCCCCTACCCTTGACCACCACTAGCCACATCCCAGGAGGCCCCATGCATGTGTTTCTGTACACATTCACCATCAGCCAAGAAGACACCGTGTATAGGGGTACGGGTTATATCCCATTCAACATGCCCTGCTCCCTGGGCACTCATCAGGGCCGCGAAGATCCTAGAGACAGTGACCCCCTCCCCCATGGGATCTGCAACCCTAAGTCACCAAGCATGCACTTCTTACCCCAGGAGCATCTGTGGACCTGGTGGTACTACTTCTCACACCAACAACCGAGAGGATAAGAACACTGCAGTCTATTGTGCAGCTGCCACCGGCAGGTGACAGCAGACCCCCGGCTCGGCTTTAAACCCATCCCCTTCACCGGGATCTTTTCTGCATTGCCCACGCCCCCCAACACACACATATATCCGTCCCCGCCAGCCACCCAGGCCATGGCAGGGCGCCTCTGCTTTATTGTGCCTATCTGTGTTTTGGCATGACTCCATCAAGACCACCAAAGAGATGCTGCTATCGGCTCATGATTCACACATTACTATTATTTCCAATAAAATCAAATGTGTTACCCTCAATACATCATCGTGTCTTGCAGGACATACAGATGAGAATTACAGCATGCTCCGATTGCTGTGGATATGAGTGAAAGGATCAAGGGCTGTCAAAGTCTTGATCATTCAAGCTTGTAATGCCAAAAAATTGTGGTTCCAGAATCAGCCAGCGAGGCACTCGAGGACCAGTCAGCCACATTAGGGAAGAGAACATCACATTCAGTAAACCGAACCTGGGCTATTCTGGCAGATTGGACAGTTTCATCAAACTGTTAGGCAAAGTGAGAGGATGTGGTCTGACGGCTAGATTGACGACTTTGGTGCCTGGAAACCAAGGTTGGAGCCTCGGGGTCGCGTCCACATCCTGTGAATGTGCATTTAAAACAAGCACTCGAACAAAAAAAAAAAGGAAGCTCTTTATAAAACCAGCGAGACGCAAGTGCGAACAGAGGCATGCCGGGATATCCAATTCGCCTCCTACGTCACAGAAAGGACTTTATAGTGCTGCGCACAGGGTTCATCTGCACAGAGGGCTGTCCATTGGCACTGCTTGCAAGAGGCTGTCGGTGGGGAGTCGTCCTTAGCCCCCCCCCTTTCTTTAACATTACTCTATAATTCTGCACAGGACATTAAAACAATGCTACTGAGACGCAAACATAAAGTAAAGTACCCCTTGTGTTTAGACGAACATTGGTGTTACTACCCAGTTAAGTGGCGCCGTTTTTATTGACCTCATAAGAATGAAGGGCTGAGTAGGCCCTGTTTTGGGACACCCCACGGACCAGTAGTGTACCATAATACACCGACCACGTACTGGCTCCGGACCACTACTGCTCCAGTCTGTGAGGACGCCCAGACTGTGGAAGCGCTTCGAGTTGTAGAAAGTGCTAAATACAAAAGTCGATAACATAACGTCAAACAACATGACAATCTTATGAGCCTGCAGATACCGGGGCCCGTCGAAGGGCGACAAAGCACATAGGAATGTGTTTGTCCAGGACAGCGCTACAATCATACAGAGCGATTTCCAAGGGGTTTTTCTCTGTTCGTCCTTTCTAATGAGACCTCTGAGGTCCAAGGGGGTGAAAGCGGGGGTCCGCATCTGCCGTAGGAAGCAATAGGGGTTCGGAGGCCCCCACCTCATTTCTGGTCAGACATGGATTTATAACGGGTAAATAGTAGAGTTCGGCGGTGGCATCCGATTCACAGCCCCCTGGTTACGCACACTCATGTACAGCATGAGCATTGACCGGTGTTAGCAGGGATCGCGCCCACAAACCCTGTAGCGCTGCGAAGCCCCAGGATGTCATGGCACCAGAGACGCCACTTCTACATTCCAGTCATATCAGTTCGACGAGATCGCCATATAATCCAAGCACTCGAAAAAAAAAAAAAAAGGAAGCTCTTTAAAAAACAAGCGCCGTTAAAATAGCTGATAGACACGTGTTATTGTTGACAGCGCTTAAAAAGGCAGGGGTGCATGGAGCGCTACGGTGCCCCGCACAGGCTGCACGTACCTTCCCTTGTTCCCTTTGTGTGGAAGCTCCGGCTCCTGCCTGCCCTCGGTAAAGCTGCACCTATCTTCCCTCATCCCCCGTGGCTGCAAGCTGAGGCTTCTGCCTGCCCTCGGTAAAGCACACCGCGGGAAACGCATTTGCTTTACAGCAGCCATGCTGCTCCTGACATTCACCCTTCTGCCTTCTTTTAGCCGCGCTTCCGCTTCCAGGTAACGTCTGTATTGCGCATGTGTTGAGGACAAGTCAGGCAAAATAGAGTGCGAATGCACTCAGCCAATCCCAGGTTCAAACAAGCATTTACAAATGCAATAGGACTCGCATTTACGCGAGCCCTATTGCATTGTAAACAAACTGCAGGCGTCCAAAAAGGCACGAACGGGAGTGGGGGGGGGGGGGTTTGTGGTGGGCAGAGAAGTGATGGACTGTGAGAGAGAACGAGGGGGAGGCAGGGGAACAAAAGAATTTTAAAGTAAAGGGGCTGATAGCCATGGAAGGAGAAAAATGACGACATGGTCGTCAGGAGGCGGGACTAACTTCCCGAAAACCAATCACAATGCAGAATTTGATATTTCGGCCAATTAAAAAGATAGGTAAAGCTAGGAGGAAAGTGGGCGGAGCTTCCCTCACCATACTGTATACAGCATCTCTCGACGAGACAGCGCATGCGCTGCCTAGCCGAGACCTAAAAAGACCAAAGTCCTAACCATTAACAAAAAAGGGCTGAAACGCCATGCTTAGCACCTGGGTAATAAAAGGCTAGAATCTGTCATTGTCTACAAGCACCTAAGAGTGTTCTTCAATGCCAATGGAAGGTCCAACAATCAATTAGAAGATATCAAAAGGAAGGGCAATGCCCTTTTATTAGGCTTGAGAGCCCTGTATACAAAATTGAAGGGCCCAGTGCTAACTCCATTGCTACAAGTTGCCCAAGCAAAGATCCTTCCCAGTCTAACCGATGGGCATGGGGCCCTGAGAGGACGGGACAACATCACCCTGGAAAAACAATACTGAAAACCTTTAGGAGCATTTTCAAACTACTGGTATATGAGTCTCCTGCTCAGATCAGTTTGGAGTTTGGCCTTGTGATGCAATCTGTGGCCCGGCGGGCTGCTTGTGTGAACTGCTGCTATAACTTCAAAGAAGCTAGCACTGATACCTTAAGTCATCACCTCTGGCTTGAAATATAAGGGAAGGGTCGATCTTCAGCAAGAGCCTACTTGAACCCAGCCATTACTAATCTGGGCCTCTCTCCAGCATGGGATGTATCATTGAGCAGAGCCAAATTGAAAAAAATAACATAAGTAAGCACTGAAACACTTTCCCTCCTCGAGGATGAAAGTGCTCTATACAGGCACAGCCACAGATGGCTAACTCTCAATAACTACATGAAGCTCAAGTCTCATCGGTACTTAGGTGAGCTCTATATCAACTTGTTAAAAGAAAAGTTCTTAAAGCATAGGCTGGGTGTTCTACCTGTGCTGAAGCATGCTCCACTATGGATAAGTAGAGAAGGGCAGGCTAATTATAGGCTTTGTGTTCAGGATAGGCTAATTATAGGCTTTGTGTTCAGGAGACTGAAGATATTGTCCACGTGCTGTGTCGTTGAAAAGCTACTCTGGAAGACCGATGGGTAATTTTAAGAAGGAAATTCAACAAACAGGCGATAAGGTCATTCAGAGAAGTAATAGTAGTTTGGATTAATCCGGAAGATGCCCAGCAAACTGTGTGGTAGTAAAATATTTCCAGAAGGTAGAGAAAACAGTGTTGGCTCTGGAATCAGAACGGCAATGGCAGAAATAAAGGGATTTGAACTGGTTTCACCATTGAGGTAGGGAAGGTCGAATCTGGGACATTAGTACGATGCACGAAGCACTTTCAGAATCTGTCTGCTGACCCTAATTGAGGCAAAGACGAGGTACAAGATCTTTCTAAACAGCAAATATCACAAGCATTTCACAAGAAAAGTACACAAACCCACTTGAGGAAATATCCGAATGGGCTGTACCAGGTGGATACGAGGACAAGAACAATTTATTGCTATTTGAACGGTTCCTGCCAGATATAACACATTAAAACACCTTATTTCTATCTGAACTGAAAGCTGTCAGTGTTGCTATTACAAAGAAAAAATATTAGAGATTATTTTATTCTTTCAGCCTAGGGCAGTGGTTCCCAAACTTTTTCGACCCGCGGATCCCTTGACCTAATTTGCCGTTGGCCGCGGCTCCCCATCATGTCTCTTTTCGGGTGGGGGATGTAAGCATGACCTCAGGAATACTTGCGTTTTCTCCCTGAAATTAATTGGGATGAAGCAGATGAAGGTATTATAAACATATTTGTAACAAAATAAAAATATAAGTTCTTTAATAAAAAACTTCAATTGGTCCATTAAGACCTGACTGATAGGTTTACAGTTTGCGACCTGTGCCTATAGGTTCTGAGTGCCTGGCCTGAGGTGTAGCTCTCCTGCATGAGACCTGTGCCTGGAGGTTCTGAGTTACCTATAGAGAAGTACAGAAAAGACACTCAATATTGACAGTGCCTACAGAGAGGTCAATGAGTGGATTAGTATGGATGCTAATGTAGCTCTTCACATTCATAGCAGATTTGAGGTGTACTGTATGGTGTCAGAAGCTTGGACAGCACTATAAGACAATAAGTGCCTGCACTCTTTATGTGGAGTCCTTACGAAATCCCCAACTGTAAAACCTAAATTCACAAAAGCTATTGCATTTGCAATGCGTACAGCTCAAAAAAATATGCTCACTGCTGGTTAGCATGTGAGGTAAGTAAAAGATTTGGAAGTAGTACCCTCCTGTTATTTATAGTGCTTATAAATTACAGAAGGGCCACATAAAAACAAGTTTTTATGACTCTAATAATAATTGTCATTATTTTCCTTATCGTAAAAGAAATAGAGATGCAGTTAAGAAAAGACTCTTTTGAAGCATGGCAACTTGGAACAAACACGTCACTGTTATCCAAGACCACCCAACTTGTTCCCTACAACCCGCAAAGTCACAGTGGGCGCCCTGAAGGTGGTAGCCGTGCGAGCAAGAAAACAGAGGCCACTTACAGGAGCGTACGGTTCTCTTACCTCTGCCATGTTGTGCACGGTTCGGCCAATGGCTGCAGCAAAGGACTTCAAGCTTCAATGTGTCTGCAAGCAGCCTTCTCTTTCTTCGCGGCACATTCAGTGCAACACAGAATTCGGTACTACCATAGGAAGAAAGGTAGACTGCGAGCATTGGCTTCGCTAATAAGGAGACCCCACGCTGACCAACCCCCTTAGAATAGAAGGAAAAAGACAGCAAGGGCCTGTCAGAAACTTCACACCCTGCACTGCGTTTGTTTCTGAGGCACACCGTCCCTGGTGCTTCTCTGTGAGAATAATGCATTTCTGGGATGTTTTATTCATTAAGGGTTACTCGGGGCCACAAAAGACTCTTAATTTCTAAACTCTGCACATTACGAAAATCTTCAGCACAACTTTCCCACCTTACAAAGACGTGCGCGGCGCCCCAGGCTAGTTTTAACGGCGCACCGGGGTGCCGCGGCGCACAGTTTGGGAACCACCGGCCTAGGGTAAGCAATAGTGTTATTATGCTCAGAGGGGTATAATGGGCTGCACCCTAGGCTTTTATTTTTTTCATCTAATTGGGATACATCATAAATAAGGGAAATTGAATTGGAATCTATAATGGAAATTGGGCGCGCCAAATTGAGAGGCTAGAAAGATGCACACTGATCCTTTTTGTATCAGCCCCCTGATATAAACTAGGCTGAGCCCAGGCGCAATGGCACTTTAAATTCAACAGTCATTCTTTCGGCAGCCGTAGTACTTCTTGGAAATCATGAGTTCTGTAGCTGGAAATGTACCAGAAATGGACATTATGCACTAAAACATTTTATGCCCATTGAATAGTAGGTTAACAGTAATGATAATTCTGGGAAGAACCAAGATACCATTTTTGTTTCTTTAGCCTAGATGAAGGAACGGCGCCTTTACGCCTAGAGACATATAATAGCTGCTTTTATCTCTATGCTTTTTATTGTATCTTTCAAATTGTATCGTTTTTAAAAATTATTTTCATTTTGTGTAAGAGCTCTCTGTCCTTTCGTTTTCTACAAGATTTGCAATGGTTTTTATTAATCAAGCAAATAAACAATTACATTCTAAATTCTATTAAAAAACAACGTAACACAATATAAATTAAACTGAAGAAACAATATAATGAAAATTTAAATAGAAATAAAATTAAATATATATAATTAAATTTACCAAACAAAGGGGGTCATTACGATGTCGGGCGGTTCGCCCTCGCCGGGCCGGGCGGTAGCCACCGCCGGCCCGGCGAGGGCGAACCGCCCGACACCACACCAGAAAGACCCCCGCCATATTAGGATGGCTGGGGGTCCGCGACGGACGGAAAGACCGTCCGCCGTATATCTACCGGTCGACACGTCGACCGGGCGGAAAACACCATTAATATGGTGGCGGTGTCTGCAAGACACGGCCATCCATATTACGATACATGCGGAGAGCAGCCTTTCCATGGCGGCGTTGCCGCCATGGAAAGGCATACGGTGTTTGCTTTCGGGGGCCCGTTGCGGGCCCCCAGGGTGTTGAGGGGGTGGGGGGTGCACATGGGGGGTACCCCCCTGCATTTGCATGCACAAGGTGGCAGGCACTGCGCGGTGCCTGTCACCTTGTGCATGCAAATGCACAACGTCCATTTCCAGCATTGTGGCGGGCGGTGCTGAGAGCACCGCCCACCACAATGCTGGGAATAGGGGATGCCACCGCCACGGTGGCAGTGGCATCCTAATAGCAGGTGTGGGACCGCCGCACCCCTGGCGGACGGTCCCGCATTCCGTTACGATGGCGGGCGGACTTTGTCCGCCCGTCATCGTAATGTGCCCCAAAATACCCAAAACTATAAGTACAACATTTACAAACAAAACATTTTATTTTTCTAAAACAATTTTATTAAAAATATAATTACACAAATATTTGGAAGTAAAAAATATGTTTGAAACATTTTTAAAAAGTTAAAAAACATATAGGGGCTTATTATGATGGCAGTATTAAAGCCTCTAACCATCGGTCGGAGCCTTTCTGACCGCCATTGTCGGTTTCAATTCTGACCAGCTGATTATGAATTAGCCGGTCGGAATTGAAACTGGCCGGTCGTACTGGCTTGCTTTCGATGGGCTCAAGGAGCCCGTCGGCCAGTTGGAGGCCGGCCCGTAATCCCAAAGGGCAGCCTTTCCGCCCTTGGGATTACGATGCTCGGTCTCCGGCAGGCTTTCCATGCCGGGCTCTCCGACATGGAAAGCCTGTCGGAGAGCGAGTATCAGGGCCCCTAGCAGGGCCCACTTGTGTCTGCGGCCCCTATGGTGCCCCCCTTTTAATCCCCTGCACCCCGTGGCAGGCACCCAGAGGTGCCTGCCCCTATGGTGCAGGGATTGACACCACCTCCCATTTCCCTATGGGAGCATGAACTACGGCCGGTTTACCGCCGTAACACATGCTCCCATAGGAAAATGTCAGAATGCGACCGAACAGTGTTCGGTCCCATCCTGATCAGGTGGTCGGGACCGCTGACCGGAGGACGGTCGGTCGTCCAGTTTCCGAGACGGTGGCCGCCCGACATCAAATCCGGCCCCATAATTTTTAAATATAACTAAATAAATTAAGAAAATGAAACAATTAAAAACAATGCGATATATACATAGAATTACTACACATTATATTAAATTAAATATCAGCTATAAAACATAAAAAAACATTGATCTATATCGAATATTTCAAATCTAATATTTAATTTTATTGAAACAAATTAACAAATAAAACAATTACAACAAACAGAATTTAATACAATTCCAAATAGTTCATAAACCTCTCCACAAAATTTCCCTATAAAACCAACATCCTACTAATAAAAATATTGTTCATTTAAAAAAGCAAAAGAAAATTAAATCACACTAAAACTATTTTATAATAAATATAAAATGAAACACATTTTCAAAATAACAAAATCAGAAATTCCCTAACAATATAAAAGTACACAAAAACAAAAGTACATTGAATGAACTACTTTTTAATGTAAATTAAATATTACAAACAGAAAGTAATGCATTTAAAAAAAATAAATAATTGTTTTAAAACTAAACACAAAATATACATACAATCACGTAGCCTAAATAAAAAATGTAATAAATAAAACATACATTTAAAATGTACTTGAAAAAAATATTTTAAAGTTACATTTATAACTTAAAATAAACAAAGATTAATGTTAAAAGCATTGTAAAAAATTCAAAAATGAATTTTACACTTTACAAATATATATACAACATTGAAACATTTTAAAATATTACATTACTAATTAAAAATTCTAAATAAAAAAATGCATATATTTACACAAGCATATTTTATAAATCTCTCCACCCTTTTTTTGTAAATGTTATTACATTTTCAATACAACAAAGTTATACAAAATTATAAAAACAAAGATGAAAACAATAAGACAAAAGAATCGGAAGAGATTGTATGTTGAGGCAATATGAGTAACAAGCGGAAATGTCAGCAGCATTGGAGCCATCACAACCAAGAAAGATGAAGACAAACCCAGAGTAGGATCCCACTCACCTACAAAGCCAATACACCACCCTCCATCACAGTCACCCAAGCATCTATCCACCTCCAAATGTGCTACGGCATACCCATACACTCCAAGCTAACAGTAAGACAGAAATCACGCATCTCCATCAGCGGTCATCCACGGCCTGAGCTGCGACCAACGGACCAGCAACGGCAAAGAGACTTCCGATATTGTCCATGATAATGTGACCCTCACGGCTCACTCGAGGGCAGGCCATCATGATGGCATCCAAGGCAGGCAGGCACAGCATGTTCCGCGCTCCTCTGGCCTCTTCCCTGCGAAGTGCCTCTCTTTTGCAATCCGCCCAATGCACCAGCTCCAATCCCTCTCTACAAATGTCTGGACCCCTAGCTGATTTCCAACTCATTGTTATCTGTCTTTGAGCGAGAATTAGGGCCAGGTCCAGAAATATATCCGTAGCCTTCGGGGCTGCAGCGCACTCATGAAGGCCCAGTAGACACAGCTGAGGAATAAGTGCAAACTCCCTATCGGTGGCTCCATGGACCACCTGGAAGACCAACTGCCAATATGGCAACAAGAAGGGGCAAGACCACACCATGTGTAAAAATCCAGTATCTTCAGCAGCACATTGATGGAAAACCATAGAGGCTGCAGGGAACACGGTGTAAAGCAAGCCTAATGCACATAATAAAATTGGATACTTTTGAAGCAACCATTCCCATACACCCGCGAGGTGCACTCCAAAATCCACCTCCAAGCTTGATCAGTGAGCAGCGACCCAAGATCCATTTCCCAATGCATGCAGAACTTTGTAATGTCTAACTGGCCCCCTGTTGGAGAGGCTTATACAGCAGGGTGACTGCCTTGGTCTGCATGATGAGGAAAAGAAGGTGGAGGCAATCATGCTCTGGCGGTTCTGCTGCCTCTGACCTCCACCATTCGTGTATCCCACACATCAGTTTGCTCGTATATGGTGTCTTGGTGTGCACCCTCCTAAGGGCCCTGGCCCAAACATATTGTGTCGTATTTATTTATTTATTTATTCAGTGTTTTCTATAGCGCGAACCAGACCCTGCGTTGGGTGTCAGAGCGCTTTACATTTCGAACCACTTCAATATCAGCAGATATCCAATTCTTTCAGGTTAAGAACATGTCTATGTGTTCCGCTAACATTGTCAAATAATTATCCATACAAAAAGAATATAGTGAGGAATAATAGAAATCATTAGATATCATTAGATTACATTCAAAATTGTCTTGTCGTCCTTCATTTTATGAGTAGAGGCTGAGCATTCACGCTCAGTTCATGCCAGTATCTTGCATCGGGAGGTGAACCGATTCTTTGTTCAATGCCTACCAGGGCAGTATTCCTGCTCTCAATAGTTAAGTTGAACATCTGCGATAGGAGCGCCGTATTGACAGCCCCTTTCCATAACGACTTTGACGTCTCTGTTGGTCGTTATGGGAGATATTTACCCATCAGAAATGACTTAGCCTCCTTTTTGAATCGAGGAGCATAGGTGATTCTTCTGATATTCGGTGGGAGCGAATTCCAAATCTTTGGTGCTGCTCCAGTGAATGCCATATCGTAGGTTTTTTTCTTATGGAAGAATGCTGGTTTCAGTAGAAAATCCTCCGATCCTCTCGTTGGTCTAGTGCCGCCGGATAGCGTAATTTTAAGAGCAAGGTAATGTGGAGTTTTGTGGTGTATTGCCTTGTGAGTGATACAAGCAATTTTTAGCTCTATTCTGGCTTCGTATGCTAGCCAGTTGAGCGCTTTCAGATGAGGAGTGATGTGGTTGTATTTCCTTGTTCCAGTTATAAGTCTAGTTGCTGCATTGAGACAAGCTTTTAGCGGTGCAGTTGAGATCTTAGGGAGTCCTGATAGGGTTGCGCATCCATATTCAATTCTTGATATGACCAGTGCTTGTACTGCCATTTTCAGATCACCGGGATCGATGAGTGGCTTCAGTTTCCTAAGGTAATTCAGATGAAAACGAGTGTTTTTTGCCATTGTGTTGATGTGTGCTCGCATGTTTAGTTCTTTGTCCAATGTGATACCCAGGGATTTGATTGAGTCAACTATAGTCGGGATACCGTTTAGTGCTGTGATCATCTTGGTCCATTCTTTGCTCTTGGCTGAGCTTTTAGGAGGGGAGATCAGAAGGAATTCGTTTTTTGTGAGTTGAGCTGAGCTTAAGATGATTGTCAGCTAGCCATTCAACGGTTTTCTGGAGTGCATGGTTCATAGTGTTGATCTCTTCCGGAGATGATATCTTCATATATAGCTGGGTGTCGTCAGCGTACATGTGATAAGAAATGTTGGCCTTAAGTAGTACTTCAGTTAATGGTTCGATGTAAAGGTTAAATAATGAAGGGGATAGAGTTGATCCTTGTGGGATCCCAATTTGAATCGGAGATGGTGGTGATAGCTTGTTGTCTACTAGGAATCTTTGTGATCTGTTCTCTAGGAAGGAGTGGAACCATTTTAGTACAGTTCCTGAAAAGCCCATCCTATTTTCCAGGCGCTCTAATAATTTGGGATGGTTTACTGTGTCAAATGCAGATGATAGGTCTAGAAGGATCAGGAGACAGGTTTCATTACGGTTGAGGGCTTGCAGCACGTCATCTACTATGTGAAGGATTGCTGTTTCGGTACTGTGGTTTGGTCTGAACCCTGATTGGCACTCATTAAGTAGCTTGAATTCAGTAGTGTGTTGGCTTAATTGATTGTGCACACATTTTTCAAGTACTTTGGCACGTAGGGGAATGGTTGTTACCGGACGAAAGTTGTTAGGGTCCGATGGGTTCTCCGTAGGTTTTTTTAGGAGAGGGACCACCTGGCCTGTTTTTAGGCAGTCCGGAATTGATCCTTGGGCCAGCGATTCATTAATTATCTTAGTCCAGTAAGGATGACCATGTGGTTGCAGGAGGGCCAGCATTTAGATGGTAGTGGGTCATGGTAATGATTATTTGGTTTCAGAGAAAGTAAAATTTTGGTAATTTCATGATGATCATATAGTTTGAAGGTTGACCAAAGGGCATTATTTTTGGGTATTACTTGAGTCGGTAGGGCGGGGTTCCTCCCTTGTTCACTCCTTAGGTTTGAGGCTTTTTCTGAGTTATTCTTGAGTTCTCTCTCCAATGAGCTGGATTTGTCAGTAAAGAATGTTAAAAAATCTTCACAATTCAGGTCTGATTTAGATGTTAATATGGCAGATTTGGCTAATTTGTTCGATTAATCTTTTAGTAGATCGAAGAGTTTCCTCGGTCTGTTCTTTGCGTTTTCAAGTTCATTTAAAAAAAATTCTTTTTTTGATTTAAGTACGCTTTTATTGTAGGTTTTTCTGGTCATTCTTAGTTGTTTTAAGTGGGGGGAAGATGGCGTTTGTCTCCATTTTCGTTCTGTTATTCTGAGTCTACGTCTTTCCTCATTAAGTGATCCGTTGAACCAAGGGTTTTTATCTTTGATCTGTATTCTTTTAAGTTTTAGCGGGGCAATGTCGTCAATTATTTTGGATATCGTCTGATTGTAGTGCTCTGTAAGCTCGTTGACGTCCGTTACTTCAGAAGGGGGTTGGAGTTCTTTCTCGCCTTGTATTTTTAGGGTCTCCGAGTTCAGGTCTCTCGTGTCTCTAACCCAATGTTTGGGTTTGATTGGTTGCGATGTTGTTTTCTTTTTTTTGGCTGATATTTGGAAGGTGATGTAGTGGTGATCAGACTAGTCACAAGGAACGATTGAGATTGCTTGGATCACTGGCGATGATCCAGTCTAATGTAGCTCCTTTAGAGTGTGTTGGTAGTGCACATGCTTGTATTAGTGAATGGTCGGCTAGGAATTCTTTCAGAATGCTGACCTGATTATCTTGGATGTTGTTCCAGTGAAGATTGAAGTCTCCTAGAAAAATACCATTGGAGAGAGGTTCTGAGTTAGTTGTAATGATTTCCATTAGAAGGTCTATGAACGTTAGGTTTTTGCCTGGGGGGTGATAGAATGCATGTAGTTTGTACACATGGTTGTCTGTGAATCGTGCTGTGAGCCTCAGGTATTCACATGAATCTATAGGGTCTACGAGAATTTTAGAGATGGTGATGTTTGATCTGTGGATACAGGCCACTCCCCCTCCCATTTTGTTTAGTCTATCTAGACGTACAATGCTACAGTTCGGAGGCACCAGCAGGTCTAGGCATGGGGAGAATGATTCAGATAGCCACGTTTCAGTTAGGATAGCCACGTCTGTGTCTTGATTCATGATTAGGTCGGCAATGTCCGAGGCATGTTTCATTGCTGAACGGCAGCTGATTAGTAGGCATGAGATCTTTTTTGTACGGTTTTCTAGGTCAGGGATGTGGTCTGGCCCCTTTGAGCTTAGCGTTATTTCTTTCAGGTTATTTTAGTTTGGTTTTCTGTGATTTGTATGTGTTGTTCTGTTGAAATTAATAGGTACTACCTGAATCTTCTGGTCACTAATTTTGTCGGGAGGGTTGGAAGTCGTATCGTAGGAGAGTAGTAGGTTTTGGGTTTCAGTATCTGACAGATATCTGAGGAAGATACGTGGCCGGTAAATCCTGTTGGCTAGAGGGAGTGGGGTTGTGTTGATCTTATTGTGGAGATTGTGTGCCGATTTTTGACTCTGGATAATTTTGTCGAGATAGCTTTCTGAGAGCAGTAGAGTATTCTTCATGTTCCTAATAGCGTTGCGCATGACTGTAGCTATCCTCTCTGTCTGGGTCATGAGCATTTCTAATTCCTTCCCTGATGAAGGTGAGAGTTGGTGTTGGTGTTTTTGCAACAGGACTGCTGACAGGTGGATCGTTAATTTGGAAGGTTCATCCTCCGGCTGTTTGTCTATATCTTTTGTTCCCTCAGTAATTATTTTGCTCTGAGGGGCAGGTCTTGAGTTGATATCGGTCATGTGATTTGTCGTCTCAGGGTGTTGATTTTTGGGTGCTGTCTCCGCTACCTCCGTGCTTTGTGAGGTTGTGGAGGTCTTGGTCTCAGGTGTGCACAGATTGGGCTGCTTGATAGCTTTTATTTTGGAGTGATTCTATGGGGTTATTGCTGATTGTTTTGTGTATTTCTATTCTAGGGTTGTTTGCTGTATCATGTGTCTTTGTGTGTTGTCTGGTCCTGGAGGATCTGGAGAGTCGATTCTCCTGATCTGTTTTGCTATCTCTCTTTTTGCTTACCCTCCGCTGAGTCTGGATGTAGGTGTCTGAGCTGTCATCTTGTTTGTGAGCTGATGTGGGGAAGTTATGGACATGATCTTTTAGCGTTGCAAAGTAATCATCGAATAGCTCAAGATCCTTGTTGGCTGCTTGGATGAGTACCGTGCCATTTTTGTAGAACTTTATATTTAGTGTGGCCTTTAGATTTTTCGAGGGTTTTATAATCAACTTCGTTCCATAAGGGATGTTTCTTGATTCTTTGATGTTTAGCAGATTCGCCATTGTGGTACGCCATTTAGCTAGTGATCTGGTGTAGAATATTACATCGTTAATAGTTACTCCAGTTTTTTAGTTATAGGAGGGGTCTAAAATAAGTGTTTCAGGGTTTTTCCTTAGTAGGTTGTGTTTAAAGGTTTTGGAAGCGTTTTTAGAGAGATTGGAGGGGTAGGCTATTGCTAGGGCGTTATTACCTGCGTGAATCAGATTTTCTCCTACCATTTTGTAATTGCGTCTATAGCTCCACTTGAGGAGCCTCCTCCGCTCTATAGCATTAGTTTATGTTTTGGTACCGAAGGTACTCTCATAGTTGGCGCTGCGAGTGCCCTGCAGCGGGTGACTTTATCTATTCTCTAGTGTACTCTCCTTAACTTTTACCCTATTTCCAGGTCAATCTTTCTTTTAGAGGTTTCTGTCTTGTCATGAGTGTTAGTATCTATGTTTTTGCATACAGCTTTACGTAACCAATTGTCCTGTCCTATTATTTCTTTTAGTTATTCTTGGTGTCCGTATGTTTGTGCTCTAGGTTATCACTTATTTATTAGATCACCTTTCCCTTTCTGTTGGTGATGACTGTCAGTCCTTACTTAATTGATTAGTGATGTGTTTATCACTTGTTTATTTAAATTGGCAGTGCATGCTATCTAATTATGTATTTATCTAATTATTTAATTAATTATACCATTAGTTATTCTGTGACTGCTGGATAATTGTAAAACTGGGAATGCAGGTTATCTACTTATTTACTAATTAATTATACCCTTAGTTATTTTGTGCATGCTGGTTAATTGTAATTATTACATTAGTACTAGTAAAATTAGCTTTCTGGTAATGTTGGATGAATTTACTTACTAATGAATTATTTATATAATAAATTATTCCTGTAATGTTGATTTTATCGAACTTATTTAATTAATTATTTTATATTAATCTACACTGCATTCTGAATTCTGGTGGTGACAGTCCTATTTTTCCTTCTGCATCTAGTTTATCCCTTGTCCCTTCTCCCTAGTCTTCTTTTGTGTCTATCGTTGTTTACATTGTTTCCAGTATCCTGGTGGTGCCAGTCCTGTTTTTATTTCTGAGGTATATTTGTCCCTTCTCACTAGTCCTTTTTCAGTGTCTGTTAGATTAGTGCTCGGCCATTTTGTTGTACTGGGGTGCTCCAGAGTACTGTGTAAAATGGGCAGCAAAAACCTTTCCCGAATAGACCAGGAGCTCTGCTCCCAACGTGTGCCCTGTGACAGTGTCCTCTCTGGCCACTCTACTTTTTCTTTTCTTTTCAACTTTTTCTTTTCAACTTTTTCTTCTTCTTTTTTTCCTTTGCCACAGTAGGTTCCCTCTGTCCACAAGAACAGTGTTTTCCTCACATGTCCTCTCTGAGTTTCCTCCCGTCTCCCATGTTTTGCCTGCGCTCATCGCTGCTCCTGCGCCTTTTTTTGCCTCCTCTGGCCGCTTCCTCTGCATTATAGATCGACGCAACCACCCTGTGAATTCCTCGTCACGGTCGTGCCTCTGGTGCGAACCTCGCTATCCCTTGTCCTTCCCGGTGCTTCCCCTAACGTCTCCTCTCCACACTTGTTTCCCGATTAGAGCCTCATTTCCTGCTCAGAGACCGCTCCGCGTCCAAGCCATGCAGGGTACTCTGCCCTCGGGGAGGTCTCCGCTCATCCTCCGGTACTGGCGTCCTCTCCTCAGGGCTCCCCCCAGCGTGCTGCGAGGCTGTCTCGCACTGCCGTGAACAGCCCCGATTCCAAGCAGCGCACAGAGTACAGAGGGGAACCGTGAGGGCCGTTTCAGGGAGAACTCGCACCCACCACAGTTGGGTCGCGCAGTGCAGTGCCCAGTCCAGCATCTCAGCCGCCTATCCAGGGGAACCGTGAGGGTTGATGCATTGACCAGCTCAGTGACCCAGTCGCCCCCAGGGAAAACCGTGAGGATCGCCGCAGGGAGAGCTCTCCCCCACTGCAACTCGGGCCGCTCTCTCCACTGAGGCTCCGATTCACTCACCTCCACACGCCCTCACCTCCGATGATCCCAGGAGAGGCACCAGTTACCCGCCATCCATCGGAGTGTCCTCCCGTCCAGTCCTGCAGTTGTCCCGATCGTAGGAGGTGAGTCTTCAGGTTCTCCTCCAATCTTCACCTATCTGTGTTCCAAGTCCCGGTAGTGTTCTCAGGGTTCTCAGCGTACTAATGAGCACTTTCAAATTATGGACACTGAAGGGGGGGAGGCCTGAGAAAAATCCTGGTCAATAACTCCTTAGTCGGGTAACCCCTCTCCCTAGTACCCACAACATCCCACAAACAGGACCACCAGCAACCACCCACTGTAACTGTCCTGCTAGATAATAGAATTCCAGATCAGGGGCTGCCAATCTTCCCTCCAACACCGGGAGGCACAACATCCACAGGACCATGCGATGTCACAAAGCGCCCGTGTATAAAGACAACAGGATACTATCCAGTTCCTGAAAGAACTTCCAGAGCAGCTCAAGCGGAAGAAACAAATACAGGAGACGGGGCAGGACCACCATCTTGAATACAGTGACCCTCCCGCTCACAAAAAGCGGCAACTTTGTCCAAACTTTCATTGACTGCTTTAGACCAGTAAGCGCGCTGCCACAGCTGCTGTCGAACAATAAATCAGGTGACTGATAAATGGAAACTCCCAAGAATCGGATAGTGTGACGTTCCCACTGCAGCGCCAGGGTCGTAAGTGGGGTATCGGACTCAACCACCTCCCCTCGAAGTGGATTCACACAGGACTTGTTCCAGTTAACTTCTAGTCCTGAATGGCTGCCAAATTCAGGAAACGCCGTCACCCCCCCTGCAGGTCAACATCCTCCCCCCTCAGACAGTAACATATTGTTTGCATACAAAGAAAGGAACAAACATTCATCAGAGATGTGCAAACCACAGTAGTGGAGGCCTAAACGAACCGTTTGAGTGAGTGGCTCCATTGCCAGAGCAAATAATAAAAGGGATAGAGGACAACCCTGATGGGTGCCACTTTCCACTGCAAAAGCTTCCGATAAGAGAGAGCTGGTGCAGGTCCTAGCAAGCGGGCGGGTTTAGAGGAGCTTCATCCATCTAACAAAGACAAGGCTGAAGCCCATGCCAACATAGTAGCGTATAAAAACTCCCACTGAAGTGAAAAACAAATCCTCTGCACACGTTTTGAAAATATACACATGAAATTGCATCTATGTATCACAGTATGGCTTGTCTTGTATATATCGAAGTCATTTATTCAAGTTCATCTGTAAGCGAAGTTCGTTCTGTACTTCACTAGGTCTGTTTCTTAGCCAACACGTGTTTCGTCACTGTTATATGGGATTACCCCGCGACTTCTTCAGGACTATGGTGAGTGTCTTGTAATCTCTTATTTCCGGTGATACTTCCAACCCGGAAGGGGTCTCTGTATGTGGAGTACTATTCCTGGAGATGTCGTCTCCTAATGGTTTATCTTTTTCATTTTTCTTTTTTCCTTGAGTATGGCGCGTAAGGTTGTTGAATTTCAACCTGCTGCCCGATTCGGCAGGATTGTCGATCAGATTAGATCTCCCATCTCCGGCGTGTAAGCCGCGCGAGTCAGCACTGGAACAGAAGACCGGCCTATCAAATCCTCCAATAGCTAATATGTGGAGTAGTGCAGTCAATCATACAAGTCAATAGCGTGCCACCCCAGAAGGGAGAACAACGAACTCCTCAGAAGCGCTCTACAGGGGCTCCCACAAACCCAAAGAAAGAGATGTTTTTGTGCGGTCACACAAGGAGGCAAGCCAAGCCATCAAAACTTCAAAAGTTCCAGAGCCCATTGACTGTTGAAAATAAAAGTGCCAGCAGCACAGAAAGGCACTCACCCCCACATCCAGGGTTGTTCAGGGGCAGCACAACCTTAGATCAAGGCCCCTTTTAGGTGCCAAAGGAAGGAACTCAAGAGCGTGACCCCCCCCCCAAGCAGTGCAGGCCGTCACATGAAACAAGGCTGAAGTCTGGCCATAGGCCATCCAAGAGTCAATGCAGGTCCCGGAAGTAAAGCACAAAATTAATCCTGGGCGCCAGTTTGTCCAGGAGACCCAAATGCAGGCAAGTGCTACAAATGCAGCCCTCCATGGGTACCACAGGCCACTGTTGGGCTTCCCTCATGAGCAAAGATAGGGAGCAACTTTTTTTTTTATTAGTTTTTTCCTCATAGCAGTCTCCACAGTGGGAGCGTGGCCACCACGATCAATGCGGGCCGCCATCTTGGGTGAGGTCAGGCCCAACCGTGTCCCCCGCATAGAGCACACTAACCTCCAGGCCAGGTAATGCA
Organism: Calotriton arnoldi; assembly: GCA_963921515.1. Classification (NCBI taxonomy): domain Eukaryota; kingdom Metazoa; phylum Chordata; class Amphibia; order Caudata; family Salamandridae; genus Calotriton; species Calotriton arnoldi. The sequence continues at coordinate 390,858 of CAWUFW010003837.1, read as the reverse complement.
GCAGAGCAAGGACCTGATGCATCAGGGGCCCCCTGCTCGATCATGTATGGTGGGAGGGAGGCAGGGTTTTTTCACTGCAGCTGCAATCTATCACGGACTCCGCACACCAAGCGGGCTGCCATTTTACAGGCTGCTGGAGGCTACAAGAGCCAGGTGCCAATCGTCCTGCTGCACTCTGTCCACAACCCAGCACAACAACTGGAGGCTTCCTAGGTTCACCACTCGCCAGAAAACACCACTACTGTGTCGGTGGGATCAGGAGCAGGGAGTTAGAGCGGTCAGGGGATCGTGGGAGGTGAGGAGCCCAAGCCATACCCATCCTCAGGCCTTGGCAGCTGGCTCTGCCCCTCATCTCTCCACCCTTTTCCCCCATAAACCCAACATCCTGCTACTAAAGATTTTCTTAAACATATATTTTACTTCCCTTTATGCAATAAAGGACATACTTACCTTTGATATTTATATCCATGATATTTTTGAAATCATGATACTCCTAGAACAATAATGTCTCACGTTATTTTTTTCGATATTCTGTCCAAACACCATTACCAACAGGCAAACATGCACCTTTCAAAAAAATCTAGGGCTCGATGTATATGGGGAAAAACGTTTAACACATTTTAACACAGCCCTTCTTAAAGGTGTCTCTATTGCAGAGATCTATAGAGCAGCTTGCTAGAAATCAATCCAAACATTTGTGAAGCACTACTTTGTGCTTCCTAAAATGTTGACTCAACACGAGATGCTCAAGTGAACCAAGCTTACCTATGAAACCTATTTGAGTATATACTAGTTATCTTTGTCTGCATCTTCTTACAATGCTTCCTGGCTAGAAGAGTGGGATCTACTCGCTATTATATTCTCAGTTTATGAATATCCGGGAAAAGCTCATAATGAAGATGGAAAACGTACGTACTTACTTGTATTCCAAGTTCTCCTTTCACAGTTAAGGAACAACCAACTCGCATACCCAGGAAACCAAGAGAGTTGATTTAATTTGGTAGCCATCCAATGTAATTGATGTTTTATCCAGGGTTCACAATGGCCGGCCAATTAACTGCAAGCCTAAAATGCTTAAAGGCAGAGTGCAGTCTTTTCCTTTTTTTTCTCCATGTAACTCTGCTCTGCTTATCTGCTGACTTTCTTGCATATGAATATCCTTGCAAACCCCCAGAAATTAACTAACAAAACTTACATCAAGGAATGTTAGGATTACTAAAAATTAAAAAAGCCTCTTAAATTGACCAGCTGTGGTCAATGACACCAACTCCATCCCAGTACCAATCAATGCATGTTTCCATTATAGTTCGACCTTGGGTGGGTTGTGGTTTTTAATAAGGGGAGGACGTCACTGGTGTAATTATCTTTAGCGTAACTACTCATAATTATGCATAATTGTGTGAGAAGTGTAATCCAGCATTTATGCACTGTTTTCTTACTGCAAAATGAACCCTTGTGTCCCAAATGGGCCCGAGGATGCATTTTGCACTAAAAAAGTAGCACCAAATGCTCCAGGGCACAAATAGCAGTGGCCAGCAGCCACTCGCTCTCTCATAGTTCGTTCTTCCTGTGCTCCTCTGGTCGGAATTATGCTCCAAATTGCTCCTAATTACTCAAGCTGGAGTAATTGTGTAATTTTAATAATTTTGCATCACAGGTGTAAAGGGGAATTACTGAAATTACTCCAATTACTCTGGCGTAATTAACATTTCTACCCAGCATATTTTTAATCCTTTAGTTTGAATCATAATGTTCATTAATGAAGTTTTGCTGAGGACATTCTGAGGGTTTGTAATTTAATACACATCCGAGCACAATATTTAACACGTAGAACACCTTCAAGTGTGTAATTAAGGTAACTTATGTAGTTTTCGAACTTTGAAAATAAGACCTTTAAATCCAGCTGCTGTGGACTGAGAGCACAACTACAGCAAACCTTTTGGCTATCAAGGGGGTTGAGACACAGCCAGCAAGGCTCCCTGTGACTGGGAAGAGGCAGCAGTTACAACAGAGAAGTTTGCCTGGCTAGTAGGTAATGCTGGTACTGTGGCAAAAGAACTCGCAGACTGAGCCGGAGAGTGGAAAAAGCAAAACATGCTATACTGCAGCCAGTGAAAAAGTCGTTGGGGCCCTAAAAATGGGTGTCGCTTGCGAAGCCTTTGCACAAAGAGTGGCGTATGTAATTAATACATGTAAAGTGGCATACTGTGTTTGATAAATTCATAAATGGGGTCTCACTGGACAAAGCATCATCAAACTCAGTAGGATATTTTATTTAACAATATAGATGCACATTTATCCAGGGCCAAAAGCAAAAACTTTACAACATAAGCTTCAGAAAGCTCACCTCTTTAAAGAACACTACATCACAATGCATTAACTGTCCACATCCAGCTACCTTTCCTATCACTCACTGACTTTATGCTTGTCTCTGATCCTGGACAGCACTTTGCTGCCTTTTGACTAGGATCATGTTATAGAAATGCCATATATACACCTAGACGCATACATAAGTTTAAATTAAATCACGCTTTAGGCCTTGTGTAAGTCCAAAGGGACTTTGGTGACATTGTGTTGCAGCACTATCATATGACAGAGAGAAAAGTAGGGTTTGTTTTCTTGACTGTCATGAATCGAGGACCTCACAGGTCCCTGAGTCAATGTCTTTATTTTGGCTGTGCCAGGAACTGAATCCGGATGGCCCTGGCCCACTTGGAGCACTAACTACAGCAGAGAAGTAGTGGAATTAGACACAGCACTGGTGTGATCCGTTTGGTCCTGGGTAATCTGATAGACCGGGGATCTGTCGGGCCGATGCTGTTAGCACTGCTGGGAACACAGGGCACTGTGTCTTTCCTGCCACCAGTTGCACATCGTTGGCATTTAAAGGGGATTCAGAAAATGTACAAGTAAACATTGTGTAGGTACATTTAGACTGCGATCCTTATGGCAGAAAATACCCCATGGAACACTATAAATAGAGAGTGTGCTGTAGGCCTATAAAATCACAATCATTCCATGAACCCAACATCTTGTAATTCAACTAACAATATTTATATGGCGGGGCGTGGCCAAGCCGAGCTGCGAGATGGCCGCTTGTTAGAGGGGCTCCGCCGGCCGAGCACACTATCCGCTAATTATCCGTCGCTTAACCAAGATCCCACAGCCCAAAAGCAGTCAGGACAAAGCAGAAACCACAGCGACGCGCTTGGTGCGAATTCAGCATCAGCTCGATCATTATTGTGGCAGAAAACTGAAGCTGCGTCACCGGGTGTGCTCCCGGCCGAGGCAGGCAAGATGGCGCCGACTGACTGAAGAGCGGCCACAACGGAATACGCCGGACCGAGTGACACTGGCGGTCGCTGCCGGCTGAATAGAGTGGCGAGCGAGCCTGGTGACATCTGGGGACTGTGACAGGAGGATCGGCAGCTGCTCGGAGCGGACGGCGGATCGCATCAAAACCAGCCGGGTGAGTGAATGCCCGCTGCGGTACTTGCCGAGAGAGGCCTGGTATTAATTGTGGGAGACGTGGAGGATAGCAGCAGTTTGCGAGGGAGAATGTAGGCGGCGAGCAAAAAACCCGTCTGGCCTGGGCGTCTGAAGCGGTAAAGTTCCAAAGGAGCCACGAACTGGCACTGCGATCCCGCGGGGGCCCGGGAAGACACAGCGGCAAGCTCTGGGCTGCGCAGAGTCGAGAGGGTGACGGAGCAGCCTGATTCCAGCGAGTGGCGAACTAACAAGACCCCGGGTTACCGAGAGCCTGCCACGGCAAGTGCATTCGAGCCCAGGGATCTCTCACGGGGACAGCGGGGCCCAATGTGGAGCGAGAGGCCGTGAGTGAACAGAGCGCACGCAAGTCGGCTGCCGCACAGATCCGGGAGGGTGACGGTGACAAGAGAGCTGCTGGCAGGCCTGGAGGCTTTGCGGAGGCCCAAAGGGTCGTAGTACAGAACATTGAAAGCTCACGCCTGTACGATTAATGCCACCGGCACATAAAAGAGGCCACTGGTAATGGGCCACAAATAAGACAACGAACAGAGAAGCGGTGCAGCGTGAGGCAACGCGATATCAGCGAGGGCAGTCTAAGAAATCCGTGATCGTGAAGGAGAGAGGGACACCGGCGAGCAACCTGCCTCTGTGGATGGGCGGACACTATCACGCAGCCTGCGAGGATTAGGGTGGCAGGGAGAACTGCAGCAACTTGCATCTTCATCAGAACGTGCGTTAACCATGAGGAACAAGATAACTACAACTGGACGGCGGGAGACATCCCCGAGGACGCGAAGTAGCTCCACGGACCTAGCACCTCACCGCTGCGCCCACTGGTACTTCCCACAGGGGACGTTGGGGCCTGCAGACCTGGAGAGTCTGAGTCAAGTGACAATTCACACTGCAGACAGGCGCTACAGACGAAAAGCAGCAATGGGGAAATCTGACAACAGACAAGCGAAAATCACGTTCGAAAAACGCTCCTCCAGGCTGCAGGACATTGACGCACCGCCGATCACAGTGGTGCCAGAAACGCAGATGGAACCAGAACAAGAGGACGATATTAAAAGCATGTTTAGGGAGGTGAAAGTCAGTCTCAGAGCCATAGACGCAAAACTGGACTCTGGCGCAGCGAATGGACCACGTCACGCAAAAAGTAGACAAATATGAAGCCAGAATTAATACCCTGGAAACCAGAGTCTCGGACTCGGACGACCAGCAAGTGGAGACCCAGGAGCGCCTACTCCGAATGGATAAAGTGCTGGACGTCATCAAGGCCCATAATGAGGACCTTGAAGCGAGGTCCCGCATAAATAACGTTCGAATAACGGGGGTGCCAGAGTCCACAAATATTGCAAACATGGAAAAGTTTGTGGAGGACCTCCTGAAAGATCTCTTCGGACCAGACCTATCGTCAATGTTCCTGGTGGAGCGGGCACACCGCACGCTGGTACCCAGACCACCCCCCGGCGCTCAACCCAGAACGATCCTGGCCCGCCTGCTCAACTACAGGGACAGAGATACCATCCTTAGGCTAGCTAGGGAGAAAGGAGACTTGAGACACCAAGGGAACAGCGTTGCATTTTACCCAGACTTCACCCAAGCTGTACAGGCAGCGTGGCGAGAATTCATCCCCACCAAGAAACTATTTTAAAAAGTTGGCACAAAATATGCGATGCTCTACTTGGCAAAGCTGAGAGTACAAACAGGTGGCAAACCCCTGATATTCACAGAAGCCAACGCGGCGATGAAGCACGCTAAGCAGTTGGCTAGACAACAACAACACAAGGCTACGGAAGCAGCAGGATCCCCGAGCAGCCAACTGAGCGACAACGACTGAGAACTGGCAGGGGTATGAACTGGTATGAATGAGTGTGAGAACTATGCTGCCACACATAGCCTGGCCTTTTTTAACCTTGCTGTTGTTTCGAACTGTTCTGTTAAGCAAGTCAAATGCTCGGCCACCCTGTCGCAATGTAGACGGGGCGGTACGCCGGCAGTGCCATGCCCCCACGGGATGATTCCCATTGACTTCATGTTACATTGGTTAAACTTCAAAATGGGAGGGGCTCAGGGGATCAAACAACCTAATTGGGGGGTTGGTGTGGGTGGAGGGTGGGAAGGAGCAGTTCATGTTTTGTGTTGGCAATTTCACTACGCTACAGATCTGTCGGTTAAAATCACAAGCAAACATCAAACTACACGAGTAGAGTGAGATCTAGCGCGTGGATGCCCTATAAGTGGGGTCCTGCGTCAAGCATGACACAGAGGTGAACTGACGCTAAATGTCCAAACTAAACTGTATTACCTGGAACGTGCGTGGTCTTAACGACCACCGAAAGGTGAGATTGGTACAGACGTATCTCGCCAGGTACCAGTCAGACATATGTCTCCTACAGGAGACCCACCTGAGAGACAATGCCACAAAGAGACTGTCTAATAACAGATGGGGGGAGGTGCACAACTCTAGCTATTCAAGCTACTCCCACGGGGTGGCTATATTGATCAGGAAGGGAGTGCCCTGACAGACACATACAACAATAAGTGACACAGAAGGTCGGTACCTAGAGACAAATTTACAAGCCCCTTGCGCCACTTTTGCGTCACTTTTAACATGGAAAAAGTGACGCAAAAGTGGCGCAAGGGGCTTATAAATCTGCCCCCTAGTACTTAAGGGATTGTTATACAATCAACCGGTGGTCATAGCAAACGCATATGGGCCCAACACAGATGACCCCACCTTCTTTCAACATATGTGGCACAAGATACAGACACTGGGCGGTGCTGCACTGCTGTGGGGGGGGTTTCAATATTGTCCTGTCACTCAAGATGGATAGAGAGGGAGTGTCCCACACGAATCACCCGCGAGCAACTGCTGTACTGAGGGGGATATTACAGGACCACCACTTGGTAGACTCGTGGCGCACGCTTGACCCCACATCCCGAGAGGGCACTTGTGTCACTCAGCATCACAAAGCGTGGTCTAGACTGGATTTCTGGCCAGCGACCAGGGATCTACACGCATGGGTGGTAGACGTGCAACATCAAGCCCGTACGCTATTGGACCACTCCCCGGTCGCGCTGACTCTTGCAGTGCCACAGCCCTACATACAACCGTACACATGGCAGCTTCCCCCTAATGCCCTTTCGGACTCAGCATTCAGGGAAACACTTAGAACACATATCACTGATTATTTTGAGCAGAACTCGGGGTCCGTTGACACGATGGGGATCTTGTGGGAGGCGTTTAAAGTGGTGATACGTGGACACTGCATAGAGGGACAATCAGGAATGCTCTGCGATATCAGAGGACGCTTAACTAGGCTAGAGGAAGAGTTACGCACGCTAGAGACACAGCACTATCTTACGCCTAACCCAGGGAACATGGCGGGCATTAGAGCAAAACTGACTGAGTACCAGGAGGAAGCTGACCGGGAAATCAAGTTTTTGCACAAACACGCAAGGGCGCGCTGCTATGGGGAGGGAGACAGGCCGGGAAAAACACTCGCGAATATATTGCGCAACCCTCGTGGGTCCACATTCATCACTGAACTCAGCACCCCGGCGAACACTGCAGTGCACACACCACCATACATTCTAGGCACTATGACAGACTTTTATGAAAAGTTGTACACCTCCCGGTACCATCCATCGACAGAGACACTGCAGGAATACTTCGACTCAGTGGAATTGCTGTGGTTCAGTAGAGCACACCGAGAATACATGGACTTTCCCTTCACAGTAGAGGACGTAAGACATGCAATAGGCAGCCTGCCAGTGGATAAGGCGCCTGGGGCGGACGGATTAACGGCCAAATTTTATAAAGAATACTCCGACATCCTAGCACCGCGACTCTTGGCAGTCTATCAGGAGGCTGTGGAGACGGGCATCCTACCTGACTCCATGCGAGAGGCCATAATTATCACCATATTGAAACATGACAAAGACCCCACTCAGTGCGATTCCTATCGGCCACTCTCACTCATAAATCTCGATGCAAACATTTTTGCTAAGCTATTGGCCCCTCATCTTCAGCCATTACTGCCCCTGATAGTTAGACCGGATCAATCTGGTTTCATACCAGGGAGATCCACCTCCCATAACCTGAGAACATTGTTTGCACTCATGCACTACCTCGCCCCACATGTGCCTGCGGTGGATGCGCTATTGGATGCCACCAAGGCATTTGACCCCCTTAGAGTGGGGATTTCTGTTCCCGCTATTGCATAGACTGGGCATGAGCCCCTTATTTATAAACCAAATCCGACTGCTATACACTAGACCCACGGCACGCCTACGAGTTAACGGACTGATCTCCAACCCGATACCTATTTCAAGAGGCACGCGACAAGGCTGCCCCTTGTCGCCATTATTGTTTACCATAGCTACCGAGCCGCTGGCGGCACGGATTAGGCAGCACCATACAGACAGGGGCATCGGGTTCACAACGCGAGGACTCACTGTGTCAATATAGGCAGACGATATTACTCTGTATATGGTGAACCCGAGAGAAAACTTCTCTCCCATGACACGAGAGCTCGTGCGCTACGGGGGGTTGTTGGGGATAGAGATAAATGACGTCTGGGACTCATGCTTTTGATACTGAGTACCCTATAGGCTGGGCGACTGGACCGACACACTACCTGGGTGTATGGATTAGCAACGACGTACAAGAACGCTGGATATACAATTATGGCAAAGTGATGGACTGGATAGACGACAAAGTGCGCCGGTGGAAGACTCTCCCCCTGTCATTGATAGGCCGTATAACGGTGGCCAAAATGGTCATCCTACCAAAACTATTGTACCTATTTGTAAATGTCCCCATCCCCCTTACAGCACATTTTTTCAACAGACTCCTCTCCTCAATGATCGAGCTGGTCTGGGCGGGACGACAGCCAAGGGTCTCTTGGGAAACACTTACACTACCGCAGGCGCAGGGTGGGCTGGCGGCCCCAGACTTCGCCTTATACGCATATTGTGCGCAGGCGCAGTTCCTGCACTACTGGGTGCACCCAACCCCATTCCAACCCCACGTTGCTGTAGAACTGGACAGGGCGGCTCCCCTACCGCTTAAGACAGCTATATATCAATCATTCACGCGCCCATGAAATGAAGTGGACTCAGTAGAGGTGCTGCGATGGGCATTGGGGGGGACTATGCAAAAGAGCACACATAGACATAATATACGCACCTTCTATGCCTTTGGCGGACAATCCGTTAATTCCACCACTGATGGAGAAGCAGGCACAGGCGCAAGCACGGGAACACAACATTCAGATGGGACAGTATCTATATCCGGGGATACCTTCCTCACACTACAGCAAATGTGTGGACCTACAGCCCCTTCAGCGGCAGACATGCTGCTATACTATCAGATACGGGCGACCTGTAGAGGGAAATTTGAAACATTTCCGGCGCCCCCCCCCCACAGCTGGAAGCACTAGAAAACATTCTCACTGTAGAAACAGGCCGCAGGCTGATCACACGGCTCTACACAATCACACAGAGTGACCATCCAATTACGGCAGCGATGACTCGTGCCGCATGGGAGGGCGATTTGGGCGAAACCCTCACAGATGAACTGTGGGCTTTCAGCTGCGGACAGCTGGAGCAGCTGACCCCAAATTACCGGCTCAGGTTAATTCCCTTTAAGTATATACACCGGTTTTACAGAACTCCTATACAACTACGACGGATGGGGCTGCGCCCAGATGACCGCTGTTGGAAATGTGGAGCGCCACAAGCAACATTCATACACTTGGCGTGGCAATGTAGGCCAATAGCAAGCTTCTGGACTAAAATAATACACTATATAGGTAACATAACGGGTATAACCCTGCCCTGCACGCCCTTGGTAGCACTCTTGGGGGTCGTCCCTCATATACCGCCGAAGGTAAGGAAACTGCCAGTTATTCTACTATTAATGGCAAAAAGACAGGTGGCAAGGTACTGGGGGGCCGCACATCATCCGACTGTGAAGGAGTGAGTCAGAGAGGTAACCTATTGCAAAACCCAGCTGGCGGAATACTGGGAGCTAATGCCGATGCGCTCCCGCCCTAGGGACATATGGGAGCCATTTGTAAGTTGGCTGGGAACTGTGGATATTGCGGACATTTAGGTGAGACTGTAGTGCTATAATGACACGCAATAAGTGTGGCCCTGGGGGGGTGCGATGGCCTACGGGACAAGATGTAAAAGTACAGGACACGTGTCGAGTTTCATTTATACTGTTTACCTAGTTGTGCTACTGGACCGAATGCGTAAAGTGTTGTTGCACTGTATCATATTTAAAACAAACTGCACTAAGATCAAATTAACAAGGAAATGCTCATGATAAGCAACATTAGCTGCTACTCTTCCACTGTTATTTGACAGACTGAACTGTATCATATTACTGTGTAAGAAATGCCACTGTTTTGTATTTTTGTTTGAAAATGCTAATAAAAAAAACAAAACAATATTTATATGGCAGAAACTGATGTACTATATGGTGCTCTAGTGACCACACACAGAAAGGAAATCTCTGCCAACTGCATTAATGATCTGAAGTGATTGGATCTCGATGTGAAATTATTACCTGATGGAAGATATGAAGGTGGAAAAGAGAATCTGGTGGAGCAGGATTGCAAATGACCAGTGTCCCGGGGTCCAAATGAGAGCAATGCAGTGAACCTTTGAATGAGTAAAATGTTTAACAACCTAATTGATGAATGTGTGGAAATATGAGACAAGAATCCTTGCATATATGGCATTACCTTACGCAAAATGTATTGGGGCAGTGATTTCTTTTTTTTAGCAATATTTTCTTCAATCTAGGAGAAATCAAAAAAGACACAGGGGGAGATATACCCTGATCCAGAGGAAACTGGGAGACATAGAGGAGTCTGTTCCAACTCTTTATGGTCCAAATTCAGAGCAGGGAAACTTCCTGTGACTTTCCTCCAGGAACTGACAGGCTTTGCCAATGAAAGGATAATACTACCACAAGTCTTCAACCCTGGAACCATTGGGTGCTGGATAGATCCAGAGGAAGGAAACACCAAGAACCACACTCTATAACCCCGAGATCTATGGGTCAGAAAATGCGGTTGAAAAATGCATGGAAATATGTAAAACTTTAAGAAAAAAGAACAGTTTTTCCACATGTCCATCACACCTAGAGATGCCTTGATTACCTTACTGAAAGTATCTAATTTCTAAGGGACTGGACCAACGCTGCCATTGCCATGTATTACCATATCGGACCATACTCCAATACAAATTCACATACTTCTTAACAAACCAAAGGATACTCTGACGTCAATTATGGGGAAGTTTTGCAAGTCCTGTAAAGGTCAAAATAAATTGCTAGCCATTCTGGCACACTCACAAGGCTTCATAATCTAATGACTGGGATTAAGAATTGTATATGAAAACCTGGAACATAAGAACTAAGAGAATGGTCCACTTAAAATTTTGAGACTGCTTAATGTGGTGATGGGTCACATCAAGAACACATTTGTGACTGATGGAAACATAGTTACCCTCCTTCAACTCAAACAAGTCTCCTATGAGAAGGGTAGAAGGCAGACAAAATACCTGCACAAGTGCCACAAACAGCAGACAATCATGCTCTGGTTGTTTGCATTGTTCCGGGTCACTTGAGTTAAATTTTTGCAGTGAACAATGCCTAATTGCGCAGTGTGGTATACCAACATAATTTCGGAAATTTCCCATTTCAGGCATAAAGCGAAAGCACCAAAATTATGCCTGCATAATAGAAATTTTACCTGGCCCTAATAACTCCCATTTTGGCATGATGACTTCAGCCTAAGGGAACAGAAATGAATTCCTCAAAGATATGCTCAAAGACGTGCTCACAAGTTCACAACGGAAACAAGATGTGTAAAAGAAGGGCATATTTTATCACCCCATCCACATGTACTTGCTGCACCTACTCTTAATGAGGCAGAAACCCTGAAAACAAAGAATTTCAACGAGCGCCTTTGCCAAAACTTATGTGATGACCTTTCTACACTGAGAAACAACCTGAACCAAGAAAAGCAGGAGGTGGAGGACATCAATGACTTGGGGGAGAGAAAATTCTACCTTAGAGGTTTGAGAGATGACAGAGTGGAAGAAGAGGACTTCCTGAAATAAGTTATTATCTTACACGAGCAAAATGTCAACATAGAGAGCCATCTCGAAGACCTGAAGAATTGTTCCAAATGCAATAATGTTAGAATTTATAGGGTCTTCAGGGTGCTGAAAGCAGGGCTATCAAGGGATATTTGTAGCGGCTCTTTAAGGAACTTCGTGCCCAAGCAATTCAGAGGCCATTAAGAGTACACCACTTCTGGTAGAAACAAAAATAATGGGGAAAACAGAGAGATTTTATTTTGAGGGAACACTGTTGTTTTCTTCCAGATCTACAGTCTTGCTTACAAATGAGGGCATCCCTTCCACCTGATCTTTCAGGCAGGGACAAACGTAACAAACCAATGAAACAAAGAAAATCTGGCACATGGAAGATGATCAATGTGAGCAGGGAGTGTATGGAGGGCATAGGAGACTCAACGTTGTTAGCCACAGAGGAAAAGTGAAGAAAGACATATAGAAAGAAAGAGCAAAATCAAATGCAGCTGATATTATCAGGGAAAGGCCAGTAGTCTTTACCCAGTTGCTCGGGGCAGAAGAGTTCCCTGTTGGGCAGTAGTCACAGGACTCTGGCTCCTCAGAGAAAAGTTGCCATTTGTTCTCTTGCATTTGGTTGGGTAATAATTACTGTTGTTTGGGTTCAGTGTAGCTATTTTGGTAGGGAAGAGATAAGTAGAGTATGATGATGGTCTACATGAAGAAGCAAATTTTCCCAGAAGGGGTAGAAGTTTTGGTTTTAGGCGGGAATGGGTTGGGGGTCAATGCAGTGGAAAGGGTAGTAATTTTTGTTTTGGGTCAGAGTGGGGGAGATGAAGAGTTACACCATGCCACAGTCTGAGGCCTACTCAAGAGGAGAGCATGGAGGCACCTCATGGTGGGCTGATTTAATCTTGAGCTTCTGGTGGTCTATTCAGATCTGTTAAGGAGTACATTAAGGGGGCAAGGTTAGACAAAATATCAGTTTGTCAAAAAACTTTATAGAGCGGGCCATTTTGGTAAATTAGGTAGATGAGGCAATATAAGCAGTACAGCCTTTGAAATCTGGAAAGGAGCTGGGATATATGGCTGCTCACCTTCATTTGATAACTTTTGTCAGTTGAACCTAATTGGGTATCTGAACCAAACTTCATAAGACTTGTGGTTCCTCTGGAGCAGTGATGCCCTCAGGGACAGAAGATATATCTCAGTTTGTTTGAAACATGGCAGCACAATGAAGAGTCTGGCTCTATCATCTGATTTCACTTATAAACATTGAAGCCAAGATCTTTACAAAACAATTCTGGCCATCAGCATGCCACAGTTCATTTACCCAGACCAAGCGAAATATGTAGCTAAAGGATAAGTGGGAGGTAATACTTAAAAGGTAGTGCACCAAACAGATGTAGTAAATAAAAGAAGGAAAGGAGCTAAAGCTTTTATCATCAGATGCAATGGAAAGCTTTCGGAAGGGTTGATTGGAGCCTTCTCCAAGAGACGGTATGACCTAGGGGCTTTGGACCACTTTTTCTAAATACAGCTACCGCAGGTAACTCAGGCGACTGTGCTTGAAGTCCAATTAATGAAAGAGAATCAACTAAGATTATTATAGAGAGACAGATCAGGCAGAGATGCCTGTGTTCACTTTTGTTGTTTGCGCTTTACTTGAAACATCTTGTGTAGAGGATAAGGGTAGTGAGGAAGGTAGCAGAAGTGATTGACAAATTTGAACTGTTGCGGTTTGCGGGTGACATCCCAGCCTCTTTGACTGATCCAAGGTGGTCTGGATAAACTACAGAAGTTCTGCTCAGTGTTGTGATTGCAATTTTGAGGGTTTGGGCTTAGGGCTATCTGAGAAGGAGATGAAATGGCTGAATGCACATTCAGCATTCAAATGATGTTTGTCTTCACTTATGTAATCCAGTGTGCACTTCATGGCTATTATCCCAGAACAATATTTTGCTGACTTTTGTTTCTTTAATATTGTAGCTCAAGACAGACATCCAGAGTTGACATAATAACTCTCGCTCGTGGTTAGGATGTAGAGCAACTGTAGCATGGTTGTCTTGCTGTTTTACACCTTGCTTGTCCACGTAGACAAAAACTCCTAGGGCAAAATACAGTGGATACATGCCGAGTCTGTGGAGCAAAAAGAAATTGAATATTCAGGCAATAATTAGGTATCAATCACACTGGAAAGGGGTCCTAAGTTTGCCAAAATTCACATCATATAACCAAGCAGCCCACCTCTGAGATGGATCAACATTCAACATTGGTGCTTCTTTGTCCATACTTTAGCAGGCGATCCCCTATGAGAGGTCCCTGGCATAGACCTAAGACCAAGGCTATTAGTATTATGAAATCCCCAAAAGGCAAGTAAACCTACAGACTTGGGCTGGATAGGCATTAAATTCAAACTCACTAGCTTTCCTTTAGAAATTACTCTAAACTTGAACAATCCAGAGTTCAGCCCGGACTTAGTCAGTGAAGATTTCCTAAACAGGTGGGCTGTGAAGGAGATGATACAATCATTTGATAACATCAGGACCGATGTTGAGTTAAACCAGAAGCAAAGGTTTCACTATACTCAAATATGACTTTAGGTCGATGATGGTGGCTGCAAACTAGGGAGGCTCCGCGCTCTGCGGCCCCAAACCACCGACATCCTGCCTTCATCTCTCCCCCCGAGGACACACGAGGCAGTTGAACTGGAGCCCCTTGGTGGCCCTGGTGCTCCAAACACTGGGAGGTTTGGTGAATGATCACTGAGAGGCAGGGGATGCAGACCACGGCAGCGGCAATGATTTAGGGCCCATGCGGTCTTGGAAGTGCCTGACGGCCAGCACAGAATTTGGTGAAGCGGCCTCGCTCCTTGGCCATTTGGGTCGTGACCTGAGAGCCGCCGGACTGGTTGCTGCAGGCATTTGGACAGAATCGCTAGATGGCGGGAACGAGCCCCTGGTGCGGGCTTGCCCCCTGGGGCTGGATGAGTCGGGCTGACAGCAGCGGTGGCCCGGGTGACCTGGCACGCGCTGAACTCCTGAGTGATTTGCCAGGGTCCGGAGGCCTGCTTTTTGGGTTGTGGTTCCCTGCTCCTCCTCTGTTTACATGCACAAACTGACTCTGGGACGGGGCTTGCTCCATGGCCCTTGTGTTTTAATGCAGTCTGGTGGCTTCTTGTAATACTGGGCTGGGCCCTGGGACAGCTGAGTGCTTGTGGTGCACAGCAGTTGCTGTGGGAGGCTGGCAGGTCTCTGTGGGGGAGGGCCCAGGCTCCAGACATGAACGGTCTGCTCTGGTAGGACCCTGTATCCTGATGACTGTCCCTCTTATACGCTGCTCCCGGGTGGTCGCCATACATCTTCTGCTGTGTTTGTTACACATCGGCCCTCAGGATTTGGCAGGTGGAGGTCCCCCCGCCGGATGGTGCCTGACCTGTCATTGATTTGCAGGTGTCGTGGGGCCTTCCTTGTTTGATGGGCAGGTCAGCCCCTTCCGGCTCTGCATTATCAACTTTGTGACGATCATCGGACCGCTTGTGCCACCCTGTGGAGTTACAGGGGCCTGGAACTTGGACTAGGCACTGGCTCTTGGATGTGCAACACACAGACAGCTTTCATCATGGCGAGAGATAGGGAGTCCTCCCAGGGCAAGCAGGACACATTAGACAAATTCACCCACGCTGCAACAAAATTGGCTGGAGTGGATGGTGAAGACGATCACCACGCAACGACCTCGGATACCAGCATGATCTTGGAGGTGATAAATCAGTCGTGCACCACTCTAGAGGCAAAAATTAGCGCAGTGCGGTCTGATGTGATGTTACTGTGCCAGGACTTGCGTAAGGCGGTCGACCGGATCACGGATGCAGAAACTAGGGTCTCCAATATGAAGGACTCGATGTCCGAGATGGAACGTAAACTCTCACATCTGTCCTCCATTTCCAGGGGTTTGGCTGTGCGGGTTGAGGATGCGGAGGGGAGGGGCCACTGGAATAACTTTCATTTTGTGTGTTTCTCAGAGAGCTGTGAAGGACCCTCACCTGGGACTTTCCAAGACCAATGGATCCGGTCTATCATGCCCACCAGAGATCCCTTTGTGATTTGTTATGCTTTAATTCGGGCTTCACATGGGGCTCCAAGGGGTTGACAATTCTGGTCAAGGGACTCCTTCCCAAACTTACTACAGCAGACCTGGGCTGACCAGCGAGGCAGATACGTAGCTGTCACTGGCCAGTTATTTGAAGAGCCCCTGACATTACTGGATGTGTGCGCCCCACCCCCGCTCATCAGCTCCTTTCTTGAGGTGCTCATAAATCTCATTGGCACCCTTCCGGAGGGGCACTTGGTGCTGGGGGGAGATTGGAATGGGGTAATTCATGATAACTTTGAAAGGCTCCAGGGGGAGCGGCCCCATGCAGAGTCGCTCCTTAATGTGGCCGCTCTTGGAGGTGTTGGGCTTCACGGATGTGTGGCGGGGGTTCCACGGGGGCCTGTGGCTATACATTTGATTCCAGGGCTCATAATACCTTCTCCCACTTGGACTATTTCCTCCTCCTGGAGACTGACCTTCATAGAGCGCTGGATGCCCAAATCCTTCCTTGTTGGCTGTCAAATCACTCCTTGGTCACCTCATCCCTGCGCACGACTCACTCAAGGTAGTCATTCTGCTGGCATATGACTCCATGGTCCCTTCAGGATAGAGTCCTATCCTCCTGTCTTCTGGCTCATGGCCTGCCTGGCTACGTTGGCACAGGCCTGGCTGCCATGATGACTTTTGCGCACGTTACTCTTAAACTGTTGTTCTGCGCCCTCTGCTACTGCCAAGTTATTTTACAACTGTCTGCATTTTCTGTTTCTCACCTTTTCTCCTATTCCCTTTTGGGCTCAGTCTGAACAACAGTTACAAGGTCGAATAACAAATCCCTGGTTCATACTGATTTGGCCCGTCCCTCGCACCTAGACATAACACCATGTACAGCTGCCATTGAGAAATTAGTGTGCTTTTAATAATGCGGTCGCCTGCTCTGGGCAGCAATTGGAGACGAACTTTCCAGAGAGAAGAGCTGTGATTGTATGCTGATGTAGTTTTGCATCTAGAGACTGAGGTATGGGGGTTCGCTAGTCAAAGCCCAAAGGTCTTCTGTTCTCATAATAAACTGGCTTCCAGCACGGGGAGGGTGGTAATGTTAGTTAGACATATATCCACTGCTTTATGAGATGCTTTCCCCGTTCGTATTCTATGGAGTAGTAACTATGCTGATTATATTATTCATGTGTATTATGCTATTAGTACTGACACGTGTACTGTATCTTAGAGCACGTAAGTTGAAATAAATATTTTGAACTATACAGTGTCTCTTCTTACGCATGTTGTGGACAGGTACGAGTGAGACGAAAGAGTGTTCTTGCCTCTGCGAGTCCTGGGTGAGAGAGAGATACCGTGTTCTAGGTTGTCTAATCATTGGTACATTAGTGCTAATGGGACGCTAAGGCTAGTTGGGTTGGGGTTTTGGGTACTAAGGTCTATGGTTGGCTCACCACTATATTCCAAGGTCCTATTATCCTGTGCATAGCTCTGTATGTGCAGAAACCTTATGACATGGCGCGACCAACGAGTGGGGCAGCTTACTTGCGAGACGCTTGAGTAGTACTTGTGCTTGTCCACAAACCCCTCACGTACGCTTCCGGAAGCGTGTGTGACGGCGATACCTCCTATATTGCGGATTTTGTAGGTTCTTTCAAGCTTGATGTTATTAAAAAAGGTTTCTTAGATATAACCCTTTTTGTGCTGCCTCGTGTAAGATTGTTGAATCGACCCGTTAGTAATGGCGGGTATAGACATAGCGGCACATAGCCGCACAGCACTCCGGGATCACTTACGGGTGTATGGAGTGCCAGACGCGGGAGTTGAACTAGTCTTTGTGGTTCAAGCCGATCCGGCTTTCCACTTTGAAGTGTTCTACTCTTGGATCACTTTTCCAGCGGTGAACGTGAACGATAATCTGTTCCATGAATATGAACCCACCGCTGTTCCTGCTGTCTATAGACCTTATACTAATCTCGAAGTACCGCTCACGGCTTGGCAACACCGTGTTTGGTTTAATGGCGCCCTCCCACAACCGACTACCACGGTTCGTTTAGGCCCCTTATCAATTGAGGGGCCACTTGGCCTGTTTTGGCCGGGTACACCCCACATCCGCGTTATATGACAATACCAGTCGCGGAACTGCGCACTATGTATGTGGCCTTGGTGCAGGTGCATCGAGCTTTAGTGCGGTATGTTACAGGCAGCCTCCATGGAGCCGCTCCTGGAGTTGCCGGCCAACCAGCTGCTGCAGGCGGAGTGACCATAAGTCCCGTCATGGTGAATTCTGTGATGGGCAAACGGCCACAAAATAAGGATGATTTTCCTTATTGGCTTGCAGAAAAGTTTGATCAGTTGGAGGCAGTTTTTCCACATACAACTCCAGTGGATAAACATCGTATTTTAACGATTAGTTTGCCAAAAGACTTAATTCCCGAGTTGACAGCATGTGACAACTGGGGTAAGGTATTCGCAGCAGTATATTCTAAATGTTTTGGTACTCCTTCCATGACGGTTCTCCCCTCTGTAATTAAAAAAGTACAGGACGAACATGGCCCTGAAGCGGCTGTGGAATTAGGGATGAGACTGGTGGGAGTGTTTGAAGTAGTAGCTGAGCTGATCCTTGCGAATGTCAAGGGCGATGCAGTGAACTTTCAAGTAGCTAACGCTTTGGCTTTAGTCCCAGAATTGGACAAGCCTCGCGAATTACCGAAAATTATTACCCAGGCTTACAAAACTATTGGTAGAAACAGCCTGGGTAACAAGCCTTTTGCAAAACAGCAAACACAATCGCAACCACAACAGCAACAAACCAAATCTCAATCTGAGAAAGATGAGAAACCAGTCTTCACTAAAAAGAGCTGGAGGCTGAAAAAACAGGGTAAGCAACAAAAAAGCCGGGGTCGCGAGGCGCATCCCCGGCTTCAGTTTCTTCTGAACGCACTTATGATTTACGCGATAGAGCGAGAATTAAGTCACCGGATAGGTTTCAAATCCCTGATACGCGTTCTCCTCGTTCTTCACAGGCACAGACTTCATCACAGGCCGGTGGAGGAGACCCCCAGGATAGAGGAAGGGCCCGAGAGGCCCCACAGGGACGAGACCAGCCTCGACAACAAGTCAGAGGAAAAGAGGAAGACGCTCAACGTTTTCGACCACAATTTCAGAAGAAGAAAGTTGCTGCATAACAGCGAAATATGCCACAGACGGTGAGAACGAGACTCCTGAATTGGACGTGGGCAGTAACCCTCCTAGACAGCGCCGCGGAAGTTACCATAGTGCGGGAGGCGCTACGTCCTCATATGGAGGCGACAGCAACTGAAACATTCATTACTGTTGAAACAGCAGACACCAGAGTGGCACCCCCTGACAGACTATTTAATATTGTCGTCCAAATTGAAGGTGATATACAGCGTGTAATTAAAGGGATTTTTTGGGAAAATCTGACCTCTTCATATGACATTTTGTTAGCAGAGGCGGATTGGCCACCCCCATTCGTTCTTGCTGCACGTAAAGGGGAGGAGGTAATCCTTCCGAGCTTTTCTCGACATGTCCCAAAGGACAAAGCGGAGGCTCTAGCAGCAGAGTGGGCTGTGTCCCTGGCTCCAGCGTTATTCCGCAATCACGTGGGTTGGGACGAAGATTCTCCCCCCCATGAAATACCTTTGCGGTCACTACCGCAGCCACAACCCCAATATCCCATAAAACGTGAAGCCAAAGGCCACGTTTCCGAAATTCTGACTCAGTTGGAATATCAGGGAGTAATTGAACCCTGTGTATCACCTATGAACAACCCCCTTTTCGCGGTTTCTAAACCCGATGGATCGTACCGCTTAGTATTGGATTACCGGCATTTGAACTCACATTGTCGGACCTTCGCGGTGCAAAATACCCATAGTTCGGCGCTTGTAGACAGTCTTGTTCGTAAAAAATATAAAACGACACTTGACCTTTCAAATGGATTCTACACGCACAACTTGGCCCCGGAAAGTGGCCAATGGTGTGCTTTTACTTCCGGTGGTAAAATGTTCAAATTCAGGCGTCTTCCTATGGGCTACAAAAATAGTCCAGGCGTGTTCGCCGCTCGTGTTGTCTCTTTGTTAGACGGCATTGATCCAGACGCCTGTTCGTATGTGGATAACATTTATCTGACGGACGACGAATTGTTTCCGCATCTGACCCGAGTAGACCGCATTATTCTTGAATTCGCAGTTCAGGGATACAAAATTAACTTTGCCAAATCTCATATTGCTGAATTTACCGTTTTGTTCTTGGGCTATGAGCTCAACAATGAAGGTAAGGGTTTAGCCCCCCATTTTCTGGAGAAATGTGCACTTCTGTGCCCTCCTACTAATCTGAAGAAGCTTCAGTCTTTGCTGGGATTTTTGAACTTCGGACGTACATATATTCCCGAATACGCCCAGCGTATTAAGCCACTGTATGCCTTGATACAACCTACTTATTCGAAGTCTTGCTGGCTTCCGGAGCATACCTCCATTCTGCAGTCTTTGCAAACAGACCTTCTTGAGTCTAAATACATTTTGACACGTGATAACCACACAAACTTGGTGATTAGAATCATCCCAGGGGCAGTGGGTTTCACGTACTTAACCTTTAATGAAGGTGATACAGTACCCATCGCATACAAGTCACATCTGTACACCTCCGCAGAAATGCGGTTCTCATCTGTGGAGAAAGTGCTAACAGCAGTGCAAATGGCGATCCTGAAGGAGCGCGCACTGGCACAGGGAAAACGCATTTTGGTGGTAACACCATATCCTGCTCTAGAGGCAGTGACCAAAGCAAGTGTACCGAACTCTAAAGCTTTGCACCCCCGTTGGATTCAATGGGCAACATCTTTGACGTCTCCGGATGTCACTTTCATTTTTGACTCTTCTCTTCAGACTCAGGAGTTTTTACAGTATGAATTCTTTCATCCTCCTCCTTTGTCTTTATTGCCGCTTGAGGATTACGACTGTGTGATTTACACCGATGGTTCGGCACAACCGGCCACAGGTTCCAAGCATGCTTATTCAGCCGCATGTGCTATTGTTGCAGGTACGTTTGTGAACGGAAAGTTCAAATCCACTGTGGTGCATACACAGACACTCGGGGACAGTACCGCACAATTGGCCGAGTTGCGTGCATTGGTGCTTGCTCTTGAGTTCGTAAATCCTGATGTGACCACTTTAATCGTGTGCGATTCTTACTACTGTGTTCAATCATACAATGACAATCTGTTCTTTTGGTCGCAAAATGACTATAGAGACGCTAAAGGCAACACAATCAAGCATAAAATGCTTTGGGTTAGAGTGGCAGAATTACAAAGACGTCTGCCACTCACACAGGTGGTACACACCTTAGGCCATCAGCGAGTGGGCGCACACGCTGTTGGTAACAGTCTGGCGGATGAAGCTGCCAGATCAGCAGTACTCACGTGTACAGTAGCAGCAGTTACTAGATCCATGTCTAAAATAGACATTGATATCTTGGCAGCTATTGCTGCAACAAAAGAAGGAATGAATTACCCTAGAGGTTTCCCTTCTAAATATTCATACCAGATAGGTCCCGATCAGGCTCCTTATGTAACAATACCTGACGTTGGTGATCGGCTGATCCCCAACGCGGACCGCAGACTTTCCTTAATGGCAGCGGCACACGAAGGCATGGCTTCGGCTCATGCTGGTGTGTCTGCGACAATTTCCATTTTGCAGCAGCGTTACTGGTGGCGTGGTTTATATAAAGATACACGTACTTATGTGCTTTCCTGTGACGTTTGTCAACAGATCAAGCCTTCAACAGCCACAAGACCACCGCAGACCTCGCTTGCAATTTCAAACAGACCCTTTGGGTGTGTTTACTTGGATCACTGCGGTCCATTTTCTTCAGACACTGCCTATAAATATATCTTAGTGCAGTGGACTCGTGCACACGGTTCATCTGGGTCTGGCCACAACGGAGTGCTGACGCTCGAAATGTCATAAGGGATTTGCGAGTCTTTGTGGGAATTTTCGCATGCGGCACCTTCCATTCTGACCAAGGTCCGGCGTTTGCCTCTAAGGCTTACAAGGACGCAATGGGCTCCTTAGGGGTGCGGGTGAAATTTTCGTCTCCGTATAGGCCTGAGGGCAACTCTATCGTTGAACGAATGAACCGTGACTTAAAGCAATCCTTGACAGCTAGAGTTATAGGTACTGGCAGGAACTGGCTGGCCCACTTGTATACTGTTCAGCGTGCACTTAATAATCTCCCTAGAAGGACTCTGGGTGGGCAGACCCCTTACGAAATGCTCTTTGGCATACGAATGTTTGTGCCTGACCTTGATGGTCTAGACATGGCGGCGCAATCCGCCAAGTTTGATGTAGATAACCATTCTACTATGTTACAGGACTTACAAGAAGCCCGAGACAAACTTGCAATTGCACATTTGCCTTCAGCCACAGACCCTGCTCTGCAGATTCCGGTTGCCGGCTGGCTTCCGAAGATTGGCGACCTGGTACGAGAGAAGGTGGAGAACAAAAAAGAATTCGGCCCCTCTTTTCGTGCA
Source organism: Calotriton arnoldi (assembly GCA_963921515.1). Taxonomy (NCBI): domain Eukaryota; kingdom Metazoa; phylum Chordata; class Amphibia; order Caudata; family Salamandridae; genus Calotriton; species Calotriton arnoldi. The sequence goes on along the minus strand of CAWUFW010003837.1, from coordinate 368,621 downwards.
CCGGTTCCAGTCCTGGGCTTGAAGGGAACACGTACAGTCATCTTACCACCGCTTCCCGGTCGCAAGGAAAACAGATACATCTCAGTGGAAAATGTCAAGCTACAACATCTGGCCGATCCTGAATAGTGTCACACCAGCGGTCTCTTGTCCTGCCATTTATCGGACATGTATCCGCGGCACGCCTGCACGAACAGTCACTGATGTTACCATGGAGATGGTCGATTTGCCTGAAAATATATTTGAACCCCCTGCATCCCCCTGCATTGATGAGGACGAATATACTTATCCCGCCACAGAGTCGGTGGCACACCAACCAACAACGCCACTGAGCCCGACACATTATTCCTTTGACTCGGATTCCAACTCATCAAAGGCCCCGTCCAAGTTTAGTCTTTTTGTATCCTGGTTTAGAGACAATTTTTTGATTCCACCTTGGACATATATTTGGATGGTACTTTTCTTGTTTTTTTGTTCATGTCCATTGGCTTTGTCACGGTGTTTTTTCTACTCATCAATGGTCACTATTTACCTGAACGCTCTGCTGTGAACAGTGTGGCTGGGACTTTGGCTCCACATTCCTCTTCACACATCATGAAGCGTGACCACACATTTGTGAACATTTCAGCGTTTCCAGTTGCAGATGGCATCGTATGGGATGCGGTAAACTTTCAAATCCATGGCCCGACGGAAATTATTAATGTACCAAATGTCCTTCGAGTCTCGATGGGTGATGTAGTAAAAAGTAATATTCATTCTGATGATTGGGATGTGCATGCCGTTGAAGCATTGTTTGCTGATTTAAAATATTATGCTTCCTTTAATGCTGAGGACTTGTATATGAATTCTGCGAATTATGCCGATTTGTATTGCTACCAGCATTGGGGCAATCATTTTCTCCACAAACCGAGTGCACTACGTAGCCCTGTTACTTACACCCAATGGGAACATTGTCCAAACCCCATACCAGGTAGCTCCCAGACTCTTCGAAATAAATTCACCTATTTTACTGATTTCAATCGATCGCACCCTGGGTCCTATTATTTTAAATTAAAAACCCCATTGACTCAAAAAATAATGTTGACCCACACTAAATTACTTTATTCGGGTTCCTTTTTGAGCGCCTTGGCGGTGGGTGGTTATGAGTATTGGAAAGACACAGTGGATTTAAAATCAATCTGGGGTTCGAAGCCATGGCAGGTGCAAGGCACTGAGGCGTTGCACCGCGCTTGCCTTATCCCAGCCCAAATGATGTTTTTAAATGCTTCCATTTATCAGACCACGTGTTGGGGGATGTCTTCCGTTAAACAACTAAACGCGCCAGCCATCCCATTCTTGTCGAGTTCGCCAAATGACAGTTTACGATTTAATATGTCCCTTTTACAGTTACAGGCTCAGTTCCAAAATAATTCCTTTAACGTTTCTGCACTGATACAGTCACCCTGGTTGGCATGGCCCATATCATCGAATGCATGCCAGCTGCGTTTCCATGGCACAGTTCCTGGCTACATACAGGACAAGCCTGATCCAAGATTTACTGCAACTCGTACTGTCACCACGTATTCGGTTGGTAAATTATGTAAACAATGGTTACAACATTCGTCCTTAGACTCTGTTAAGAAACATTTGTCTCTCCTATCAGGCACTATTGATTTATCTGACTTTATCTTGGGACCTCGTGGTCCCCGACCGAAGAGGTTCATTTATGAAGCGTATAATGAACTCTGGAAGCTGTCACAAATGGAGGCTGCTTCCCGCCTTCGGGAAATAGACCAAGCAAATTTGGAAAAGGTGCTTGCTGTTGTTGACAATAGTATAAATACCCTGTCTTCCCGCATTTACACATTGGAGAATATTGTATCCTCTGTTGTTGATATTGTACAAGATGATGTCTCTATGTTGTATCATGGTCAGAATCAGTTACGCTCAGTGATGCAGTTTGCCTGGACTTTGCAAACCCTTAAATTAGGTAAAGTTCCTTGGAATCTCTTGAACACCACTGCCCTTTTTGTGCCTTTTAATTTGACGGAAAAACAGCAGTTCATGTCCATGAAAGATGCATCTTATACCTTGTTACATATCGAGAAAGTTGATCCTTTACCATTCTCTGTAGCGGAACTAGATTCTGCGGTGTGGCTAGTTCATGGGGTTATCGCTTTACCTTTTTCCCTGTTTGAATTTAGCTCGTGCATGAGACATTATCCTGTGGGCCGTTTCCAGCCTTTGGGTAGTGCTTTCCTGCATGAACTTTGGTCCTTGCCTTTCATGTATAAATGCCTTAGAGAAGGCAAGGAAGTGTTTCTCACGGGGGAGTCTTGTGATTCAACTGTGGGTCATTCGCTTATTTGTAAACATATTAAATTGCACGGGGCTTGTAGCGTTTCAGTTCCGAATCTGGCATGTGTGCTAAAGGGTATTCCTGCTCCTGCTATTTCTCCTACTTTTACTTTGCTTACTAACGGTAGCTATTTGCTTTTAAATAACGAAGACTGTTGTGGCCTACAAGCTGGCATTCCGTATATTGTTTCGGTCTCACACAGAGTTGTCTGCTGCAAGAATGTGCTTTTTCCTCCCCCTCACGACAGCGTTGATAACTCTATTTGGCCTTCCATTCCTACCATGGAGGCAGATTTCAATAAGTTGAGCAGAATAAAGGCCCTATTATTGAATAAGGAGGTTATGCTCACATCCGCCCGGGAGACATTCATTCTCCAGGTGGCTAGTACACACAGTGAAATACAGGCCCTTTTGAACACTGACCTCCCCCAACATTTTGGGGAGTTGATTCATCGTATTTTTAACGCATCAAACACTGAGGGTCTGGTGCACTTTTTAAAATTGTGGGGTCTGGCCTGGTGTCCACCTTCCAAACTATTTTCGGTGTGATACCGGCGTTCATTCATTCTATTTTTTCTAGCGTCTTTGGTGGCTTCCCATTAATCCTCGCTTTGGCGGCTGGTGTCTTGCTGTTGGTCTGTTTTCTGCGCAATGGCTGCACACCACTGGGCCCTTCTCGATCCCGAACGCCTCCAACTGCTCCGTGAGCGACTTCTGGTTGGCTTCGATGTTCTGCCCTTGGCAACTATCAGTGTGTCCTACACCCTTTCTTTTCGCTTTGCGTATTTCACTTGCGTGCAACCTGTGATGTCTTGCTTCCGGTGTCCGTTCACATGGACCATGGATTATTGCCTCTCCAATTTGTCATTGTCTGTTCCGGATTTTGTCCAGTTGGTGGGTCCCTTAGAGGCCCATGAACGGGACTGTTCCGCTGCTGGCTTTATGATGCGTGCGGCTGCACTGGGGATTTTGGCACAATGGGATATCTGGGCGGCTGCTCAGACTCTCCTACAACAAAGTTATATTGAATATCACGCAAGCTGTCCCGCATTGCTTCTAGATGCTCCATCCTCTGAGGAACATTCATGCAGCTTTGATCTGTTGGACTGGATGGCGTCTACGTTTTTGACGATTCCAATGATGTCCTCTTGGACGGTATAGCATTTTTCTGCTCTTCCACGTTTTTGGATTAACTTGCCGTTCACTGTCGGTGGATTGCCTCGTTTCTGCTCAGGTGTTTGGAACTCTGTCTGCATTTTCGATGGACTGTCCAGGGAGGGTGTCTTGTGGCTCATGGCCTGCCTGGCTACGTTGGCACAGGCCTGGCTGCCATGATGACTTTTGCGCACGTTACTCTTAAACTGTTGTTCTGTCGCCCTCTGCTACTGCCAAGTTATTTTACAACTGTCTGCATTTTCTGTTTCTCACCTTTTCTCCTATTCACTTTTGGGCTCAGTCTGAACAACAGTTACAAGGTCGAATAACAAATCCCTGGTTCATACTGATTTGGCCCGTCCCTCGAACCTAGACATAACACCATGTACAGCTGCCATTGAGAAATTAGTGTGCTTTTAATAATGCGGTCGCCTGCTCTGGGCAGCAATTGGAGACGAACTTTCCAGAGAGAAGAGCTGTGATTGTATGCTGATGTAGTTTTGCATCTAGAGACTGAGGTATGGGGGTTCGCTAGTCAAAGCCCAAAGGTCTTCTATTCTCATAATAAACTGGCTTCCAGCACGGGGAGGGTGGTAATGTTAGTTAGACATATATCCACTGCTTTATGAGATGCTTTCCCCGTTCGTATTCTATGGAGTAGTAACTATGCTGATTATATTATTCATATGTATTATGCTATTAGTACTGACACGTGTACTGTATCTTAGAGCACGTAAGTTGAAATAAATATTTTGAACTATACAGTGTCTCTTCTTACGCATGTTGTGGACAGGTACGAGTGAGACGAAAGAGTGTTCTTGCCTCTGCGAGTCCTGGGTGAGAGAGAGATACCATGTTCTAGGTTGTCTAATCATTGGTACATTAGTGCTAATGGGACGCTAAGGCTAGTTGGGTTGGGGTTTTGGGTACTAAGGTCTATGGTTGGCTCACCACTATATTCCAAGGTCCTATTATCCTGTGCATAGCTCTGTATGTGCAGAAACCTTATGACACTCCCTGGTGGGACAGACAATTGACAAGTATTTGGCATACAACCAACACTCTGTACAATCACCATGGGAGGCACTAAAGCCAACTTTGCGGGAGAGATTGTTAGCTACCTTACAAAGAAAACACCAAAGCAGACAGAGAAGTCCGGTGTCATATGAATGAATTCAATAAAGCAGTGAAGTGAGGCTGTAGTTGAATTCCGTGTGATTTATTCCTTCCACAGTGTTGCACATTCTTTATATCAATTCATGATATCCAAATACAGATACGTGTTTCGTTATAGAGACTTTTTCAAGCCTGGAAATAGTAGTGAGGGGCGAGCATGTCTCAGTATGATGCTTCACGGTATGAATCCCAAAAAACAGCCAGCAAAGTATGAAGGCGATCAGTTAAAATGCAGTGAGGCTCTAGTACACCTGTAGGTTAACGGCATAGCACACATGGAGACTATTAGCGTAAATAGAAAAGTGTGAGGTCAAGACTTGATAAGCCTTAGCAAGAATAGCCGTGCCTCTTGCTAAGGCTTATCAAGGCTTGACCTCACACTTTTTGTATGTTTATCACGCAGTATGGTGTTGTACTGTTTCTTGGCTTTTTAAATATTATAAGAAACTTAATAAAATGTGTTGCAGGGATTCTGCACATACACAGAACTATGCGCAGGAAAACAGGACCTCAGTGAATAGGGGTGTACCAACCTACCACATCAGTACCCAAAATCCCAAACCGACTAGCTATAGTGTCTCATTCGTTCTCCTCCAAAGATCACGGAGCTACAAATGATTAGACAACCCAGAACACAACACTCCCGACTCTCTCAGGAATCACGGGAGCAAGACGTACTCTTTCGCTCACTCACTCGTACTTGTCCACAATGAGAATAGGCAGAGTCACTGAAATAGTTCAAAATGTTTATTTTAACTATCGTGCTCTATAATACAGTATACGTGCCACTACTAGCAGCAAAATGCATAAACTCAGCACAGTTAGCATTGTTACAATTCCATAGAATACAAAGGGAGAAGTCATTTTATAAAAACTGTGGAAATAAGGGCCTATAGGCCTGACCACCCTCTCCTTGACTAGAAGAAGTTTATTTTATAAAAAGGACGATCTCTGGGCTTTGACAGCAGACCCCATACCTTAAAGTCTGGATGTAAGGTTTACATCATAGGAACAGCAGCGCTCTTCTCCATGTAATGGCTTTCTCCAAGTGTGTTAAAACAACATGCAACAACGTAATATCAAAGCACGAGTCTTCAGTACTGCAGCTGTGTAGCATGTTATGTCTAGGTGCTAGGGACTGACCAGAACAGAATAACAAGGGGCATTGTTTATCGACCTTGCACATCGTGTTCAGACTAAACTCCAGGAAAGGCAGAGAATGCGAAAAGCAACCCGTTCTCATGTGAAAAGAACAAACAAAGTCTTGCAAAAACAAAGTCATGTAGTAGCGTGCGCAAAAGGAGCATCATGGCAGCGAAGCTCATGCTAACTTAGCAATGTCGATAATGTGCCCAAGAACCATATAACACCCTCCCCTTGGAAAGGTCATAGGACATAGACAAAGGACCAAAACAGAGTTCAAAAGTCAAGCAGAGTTCAAAGCAATTGAGAAAAAAAACAAATTGGAAAAAAATCGAAATTTTTCCCCAAATCTTTTTTTCAAGGTTGTCAATAGGGCTTATTGAAGGGGAGCTGCCTCCAGGATAACAAAGGTATTATGAAGGAGGTGGTAAGTCCATCAAGGTGTGTGAACCGAGGAATGCAATTCCCTCTAAAAGATCATCCCTATCGCTGGTAAAAAAGAGGGATGCCATCCAATTAAATAAATCGAAGGAACAAATGTGCTCCTCGTAATCAGACGCCTCTAAAAGCATGAGTGGGCAACTTGCGTGATATTCGATGAAACTTCGTTGCAGGACGGTCTGCGCAGCTGGACAGACATCCCATTCAGCCAAAACTCCAAGTGCAGCCGCACGCGCCATACGGCCATCCCCAGAACAAGCCTGGTCATGGGCCTCTAAGGGACCCATCAACTGGTTAAAATCCGGGACTGGACGTGACGTATTGGAGAGGCATATATCCAGTGCCCAATAGAAAGGGCATCGCCGACAGTAAAACACTGGTTGCACGCAAGTGAAATAGGCAAAGCGAAAAGTCAATCCATAACTGACGCCAAGCGTGGCTAATGGCAAGCATCCAAAAACCTGTTGCATGCGATCACGGTACAGCTGCAACTTGTCTGGTCTGTGCAGTACCACAAGATGAGCAGCCACGCGCAGGAGCAGGAGAAACAGGATTCCAGCGCCTAACGTCAAAATTAAGGGGAACTCTCCGAAGACACTGGAAAAAATAGAATGAATAAAACCCGGTATTACTCCAAATACAGTCTGAAAAGAAGTCACAAGGCCAGATCCCACACATTTAAAAAAATGTGCAAGGCCTGTGGTGTCAGACGCATTAAATATTTGGTATATTAGCGCTCCAAAATGCTGTGGGAGGTTGGTGTTCAGAAGGGACTGTATCTCACTAGAAGTCCTAGCCACCTGTAACTCGAAGCTCTCGCGGGCCGAAGTGAGAGCCACCTCTTGTTGGAATAATAGAGCTTTGAGCCTGCTCAACTTGTTGAAATCTGTTTTCAAAGTCGGAATGGAAGGCCAAATTGAGCTATCTAGACTCCCATGCGGGGGCGGAAAAAGCACATTGCTGCAACAAGTTACTCGCTGGGACTCCTGCCCGTAAACCACAGCAGTCTTGGTTGTTCAAAATAAGATAACTGCCATTTGTAAGCAATGAAAAAGCATGAATTATGGACGGCACTGGAGTCCCTTTTAAAAAACAGGCCAGATTAGGTGTGGAAACGTTACAAGTGCCGTGCAACTTAACGTGTTTACAAACAAGGGAATGTCCTACTGTGCAATCGCAGTCCTCCCCTGTTAGAAAAACTTCCTTACCCTCCCTCTGACATCTGTAAGTGAAAGGCAGGGACCACAATTCGGCTAGAAATGCACTACCCAATGGTTCAAAACGGCCAATCGGAAAATGTTGCATGCATGATTTAAATTGAAATAGGGAAAAAGGGAGAGAGATAACCCCATGAATTAACCAAACAGCAGAGTCCGTTTCCGCTACAGAAAACGCAAGGGCTCTAATTGTTCAATATGCAATAGTGTATATATGGACATAAATCTTTGTTTATCAGTCAGATTAAATGGCAAAAACAAAGCAGTGGCATTCAAATAATCCCAAGGTACTTTTCCCATTTTAAGAGTTTGTAATGTCCAAGCAAATTGCATAACAGATCGTAACTGATTTTGACCATGATATAACACAGATACATCACTTTGAACAATATCAATAACCGATGAAACAATATTATCCAACGTATAAATGCATGAGGAAAGTGTGCTTATGCTATTGTCTACTACGGCAAGGACTTTTTCTAAATTGGCCTGATCAATTTGGCGCAGACGAAATGCAGCTTCCACCTGCGAAAGTTTCCAAATTTCATTGTAAGCGGCATACATAAATCATTTTGCTCTCGGAGCCCTGGGTCCCAAGGGAAAATCAGCCAAATTAATGTCACTCGACAAGAGCGACAGGTGATGCTTTACCGATGATAGGGTTGAATGTTCCAAACATTGTTGGCATAATTTACCCACCGAGTATGTGGTAACCGAATGGGAGCTTGGATAACGTGGGTCCAGTCTAGTCTGAATGAAACCTGGTGAAACATTATAAAAACGCATTTGACATGCATTTGTATTAGTTTGCCACACCAACCACCCGGAAGAATCAACTTCAGAGACATTGAAAGTGTCATTTCGAAGCAAAGCTTGCAATGCCTCAATGGTATAATTTGTGTGCGTGCGCCAATCATCATATTCCGCTAAAGACAGAATGGATGGCGTAGTTAAATTTTTGACAGTTGCAAGGCCAAAACAAGTAGTTTGGTACACTGTATCATTTAAAAACAAAATTTGAGCTGGGATCAGACAGGCACCATGTAAAGCTTCAGTTCCCCGAACCTGCCAAGGCTTCTTGCCCCAGATTGATTTTAAATCAACAGTATCTTTCCAATTATCATAACCCTGCGTAGCCAATTTATTTCTAAACAAGTTGGCGTAAATCAATTTTGTGTGTGTCAACATAAATTTGGATTGTGTAGATGATCGAAGTTTAAAGTAATAGGATTCCGAATTAGATATGTCATAATCTGTAAAGTAAGTGAACTTAGCCCTAAAAGTTTTAGAACTCCCCTGTACGGTAGTAGGACAATGTTCCCATTGTGAATAATTAAAAACAGGTCTTACCGTGTTTGTTTGTGTAAAAAAGGATGACCATAATGCTGATAACAAAATAAATCCCCATAATTGGCAGAATTTAAATACAAATCTTCAGCATCAAAAGCAGCATAATATTTTAAATCTGAAAATAGTGCATGTACTGCTTGCACATCCCAATCATCCGAATGTATGTCCCGTGTTACCACATCTCCTAGGGAGACGCGAAACACGTATGGTACGCGAAGTACCTCGGTCGGGCCGTGGACTTCGTAGGCTACTTTGTCCCAAACGATGCCATCTGCAATCGGGAATGCTGAAATGTTATTATGAGACTGATCACGTTTCATGATATGGGACGATGTGTGAGGGGCCAGAACTCCAGCGACCAAGTTCACAGCAGAGCGTTCTGGCAAATAATGACCATTGATGAGCAAAAAGAACACTGTCACAAAACCAATTGACATGAAGAGGAAAATCAGGACAAGCAGCAACCAAATGTAGGTCCAAGGAGGGTAAGTCTTTTTGAACCAAGAGAAAAATATACTTAATTTAGTCGGTGTGTCTGCCAAACTGGATGTCGAGGAAGACGAGCCGGAAGAAAGGCTGGCATGATCTCCATAGTAGCCACTCGTAGGTTGATTTATCAGAGGTGGAAGTGTCGGGTCCGCTTGATGTTCTCCAGGACTGTTCGGCACCTCACTTACGGACTCATCAGGATGATATATATACTCGACATCCATGGTAGAAGATAGAGGTCGGACGGATGAAAGATCAATGATAGTGTCCATCACCTCGAAGTGGTAAGCAGGATTCGCTTCCACCACGAAAATAAGCGCAGTACCCGCATCAGGCACTCCATATTGAGCCAAATACTCCTTGAGCGAGGCGCGGCTGTGAGCCGGAATATCAACCGCCATCACAATAGACAAAGAATAACAACCTAGAGCGCGGCAGCACAACAATGGGTTAAGAAGAAAGAGATAAACCTTTTAAAACTTCAAGCTTGAAAGAACCTATAAAAACATCAATATAGGAGGTTACACCGTCACAGCTGTCTCCAGAAACAGAAGTGAGGGTATTGTGGACAAGCACAAGCACTACTCAAGCGTCTCGCAGATAAGAACCAGACCAAACGTTGGCGGCGCCATGTTGCAGGGATTCTGCACATACATAGAACTATGCGCAGGAAAACAGGACCTCAGTGAATAGGGGTGTACCAACCTACCACATCAGTACCCAAAATCCCGAACCGACTAGCTATAGTGTCTCATTCGTTCTCCTCCAAAGATTACGGAGCTACAAATGATTAGACAACCCAGAACACAACACTCCCGACTCTCTCAGGAATGGCAGAAGCAAGACGTACTCTTTCGCTCACTCACTCGTACTTGTCCACAATGAGAATAGGCAGAGTCACTGAAATAGTTCAAAATGTTTATTTTAACTATCGTGCGCTACAATACAGTATACGTGCCACTACTAGCAGCAAAATGCATAAACTCAGCACAGTTAGCATTGTTACAATTCCATAGACTACAAAGGGAGAAGTCATTTTATAAAAACTGTGGAAATAAGGGCCTATAGGCCTGACCACCCTCCCCTTGACTAGAAGAAGTTTTTTTTATAAAAAGGACGATCTCTGGGCTTTGACAGCAGACCCCATACCTTAAAGCCAGGGTGTAAGGTTTACATCATAGGAACAGCAGAGCTCTTCTCCATGGAATGGCTTTCTCCAAGTGTGTTAAAACATCATGCAACAACGTAATATCAAAGCACGAGTCTTCAGTACTGCAGCTGTGTAGCATGTTATGTCTAGGTGCTAGGGACTGACCAGAACAGAATAACAAGTAGCATTGTTTATCGACCTTGCACATCGTGTTCAGACTAAACTCCAGGAAAGGCAGAGACCGCGAAAAGCAACCCGTTCTCATGTGAAGGGCACAAACAAAGTCTTGCAAAAACAAAGTCATGTAGTAGCGTGCGCAAAAGCAGCATCATGGCAGCGAAGCTCATGCTAACTTAGCAATGTCGATAATGTGCTTAAGAACCATATAACAAATGTGTTTAAAAACAAAATATGACATTGGGTCATGCACTCACCTACTACAGACTCTGCCTCACCTCCTCAAAGCAAATTGAGAAATTATTACAAATTCCAGAATCTATAAGATACTATTCAAATCTACAGTGCTAGACAAAAGGAAGTTTCAGGAGAGCTGGGAGAAGGAGTTGGGGTTGGGGCAGCGCGGACTGATCCTAAGTGACACACACATGCTCAAGGTATAAATTCCTTGGTGAGCAAAATCTTTGTTCTGTTCGCACGAGAGCCCTCAAAGCATGCATGGTAGAGACAAAAATAAAGACAATTCTATATTACAGGGAGTGTGGAGGGCACAAACCCTAACTCACCTATTATGGGGATGCGTACTTCACCATTGGGATGTAGTATTATTAGCTGTTATGAAAATTACAAGTCTTCACATCTTGGCAACACTAGGTAGCTTTAAACTGGGCTGGTTCACCGAAGTCGCTGAGATATCTAGATGGCAGACTGCATCACTAGTAAACATATTGGGCCCAATTCACAAAGGTGAGTTTGCATGTGTGGATCTACTTGCGTTTACATCTACTCCTGCACCTAGGTGTAAATCTCCATCACTTTGCATGAGGTGATGTACACCTAAGTGAAAACGTGCATTTCTCCACCCCCCTCAAATGCAGGGGTGGAGCCTTCAACACAAAATATTATTTATGAGTGCAAAGTTGCTACAAATATATTTTCACCTGTTGGTAGGGATCACCACCAAAGGGGCGGAGAGCTTCCTATAAGAAAGTATAGGGAAATGTAATAACGTTTATTATAAAAAAAAAAAATGTATAACATAATTCTGAAAATGATGAAATATTTGTTATTAACCAGGTACTAATAAATTAAACGGCAATCACTTACCAATTTAAATGTGCAAAAAATGATACAATAATTTAAATGCATTAATATAACTGATTTATTGCAAAATGTTATTTTCAAAAAATTAACCACCCTCACTAACATTTTGATTTGCATTTAAATTTTAGAAAACCTGGTTAAAAGTTATGCTTTAATTAATTATAACTCATTGTTTACTTTCTTACTTTTATTTTAAAAAAGTAATTTATTTTTAAAACATTTTTTACAAAATTACAAAACAGTCATATGGGAGGTATTTTAATTCCCTCACCTCCACAGTACCAGTGGTTGACCTTATGTGGTGCTTGATTTACTCCGAGGCTGCGCTGGAAATGTACACCTGTTTTGACACTGTTAGGGCTATAATAACTTTAGAAGTGTATTCTGTGAATCACAATGGTCTTAGGGCTTGATTACGACTTGCAGTGGCGCAGTGGTGGCCGTCCTGCGGCCGCTGTATTATGAGGCGGCCATTCGGACAGCCACCACTGCACAGGCTGCGCCTTGGAACTGTCGTTCCCTGGTAGTGGTGCAGCGGACAGGGTTATACAATATGCAAGGTGAGGCCGCAGCGGTCTGCCAAGCATATTACAAGTTTCCCCACTGCCAGCCTTTTCATGGCGGTGTGCGGCCATGGGGATTGATTCAAGGGGGCACAGCATGTGCCCCCGTTTGCATGCACCCCAAGTTCAAGCACGGCATGGACTTTAAAGTCCATGCCGTGCTGGAACTGCTTTTGTGTTCCCATTGCGGTTTTCAGGGCACCGCCGTGGGAACGGCAGAAGAAAAGTCCGCCAGACGCGAATTGAACTCGTAATCTTGCGGGTGGGCCATGCACGGCTTTGACGGTGCTGTGCCGGCGCAAAGCCGGCACAGTATCGCCAAAGTCGTAATCAGGCCCTAAGTCTTTTGTGGGTGGTTGTTTTGTGTAAGCATGGCCTTTTCAAACCCCTCCTTAAATTTCCCTTAACTCCATCCATTTTTGAGTATTTTCACGCCACTCCCCCCGGTTCTCTCATATTTACTATAAATTAGCATACTTACATGTCTCACGTGGCAGAGATCTACGCACAGAAAAGACAGAAGAGGTGGCGGTTTCTGGCCACAGATTTGCACTTTGAATTTTGTAGTACGTGAGTAGTACAACTGTAGCGCAACTTTATGTACTACAGTTTGTGAATCAGCCCATTGTTATTAGCTGCTAGATGGGGTTTGGGGGATGGCCTGGCTACCGCACTATGCACGATTTGTTTCATAAGCTCTGATATACCTTAGGAATGGACAAGATTACACATGATTTTAGGTGTACGGAGAGCCTATTCTTAGCTCAGTAGTTCCAATCCCAAAATAGACTACAGGTAGGCAAAATGCCTATGGGCATACAGGGTGCCTTCAGATTCTCCCAATATGAGATGCACTCATAATGCACAGAGAATGCTTATGCTTGTACCGTACACTCGCTACTGGGGGAGCACAGAGCAGTAGGCAGGAGGGAAAGTTGGTTCGGCTGTCTGGGGGAGGGGCAGGGCAAGACTGAGAGCCAAAATCAGCCCTGACAAAATTTTGTCGGACCAGCCTCCTCACTGCATGCTCGGTATCGTACAGTTCCGTTCAGATGTGTTGAGGTTTGTATTTTCATTCCACTTCACTGCTGGAATTACCGCATCCCATCCAAGCCTTTAGTGAGAGTGGCCCGCTAGGTGAAAATCTGCCCTGTTAGCAGTGGCGGCTCGCAGAGGGAGTGCTGCAAGGCAGTAGGGTGGGAGAGGGGCAGGGTGGGGGGGTAGTGGAGTCAGACATACGACAGCATGGAGTAAGGTAAGTAAATAAATAAATAAAACTATTTGCCTTGCGCTCGCTGCATCGCAACTCGGCGATGCAGCGAGCGCAAGGTAAATAGTTTTATTTATTTATTTACTTACCTTACTCCATGCCGTCGTATGTCTAACTCCACTACCCCCCCCACCCTGCCCCTCCCCTGCCCCACTGCCCCGCAGCACTCCCTCTGCGAGCCGCCACTGCCTGTTAGGTGAAAATCGTCCCCCTGGCCTCCAGACCAGCGGGGAAACGCCCATGCCCGGTATGGCCAGTCCGGCCCTGGGAAGGGGGTGGAGTCTGTGGGCTTGCTTGTTGGTACAATGTTTTTCCTGGAAATACCAATAAAAATAAAAGTACTGAAACATAATATCATTTTTAATATTAGGCATTAGGAATTAACAAAGTAATAGAAAAAAGATGCCTGGGTCTGAGGTTTAGGACACACGTTCAAACGAAGTATTTAGTTGCTAAGGCCCAGATCACCTTATATAGTCTTTCCACAGAAATAATGAGTATCTTTAGTGGCACCAGAGAAGGCTGCCTCTCCTCACCCTTCTCTTTGTCCTATAGGATCTATAGCTTACAAGAGCAGATACTACCCTGGTATCACATGGCTACTTTGTTAATATTCCTACATGCATTCCTAATAAATTTAGGATTCTCTCGTAGGCTCTTTTGGAAAAACACATTTTTCAAATATGTGCCACTGTACACAGAGAGGCTTTGTAGAAGAATACCTTGAAGAGAAACATTCTGCACACATTTTTCACCTTGAATGGGGTCGATCAGAGTGAAAATTATCTTACGTGGAGAGAATTGTCTCACAATATGGAGAAAAACTTTGCTCTGGTGATGGTAAACTTAAAAAACTTCCCAAAAATCTGGAATCTTGCAATTGAATATAAAATCTTTGCAGTTCCGTAAATGACACTCCATATAGAAGATGAAGGCTTGCAAATTGTATGGGGAAATCAGAGGTACTTAATGTAGGATTAACCCTGGAAGTGGTCAAGGAACCTCAAAACATTGTTTTCCTGGGGGGGAGTTAAATCTCCCAACTATATAACTACATAGGCCAGAAATAATGTCCCTGTGTTATTATCTGACATAAGCCCTCTTTACAAACGGTCTTTTAATCCCGATGGGGCTGGTAACAGCAGTTACCGACCCCATTGAAATTATGAGGTCTGCGAGTACAGGGTGGATGTTTTACGTTTCCGCTGGAGATTTCGCCTGAAGCTGCAGAAATCTGAGAGAAAATCCAGGTCAAAATAAAGAACTAATGGGAGAATCTGACCCAGAACTACCAATTTCTCAGGTAATATTTGCTAAGTTCTTACTGGACACGCTGCTCATTTCTTAAGGACCACCCTTAACTCAGCTTCCTCTTAACAGGAAGTTAGTCTTAGCTTGAGATTGTGCTGCCTGCTTTCTTGTCCCTAGTCATGTAATCTGTTGAGCTGTCACAAGCTGCGAGATCTATAGTATTTGCCACAGAGACCTGAATATACTCTCTTGAAGAACTTTACATTTCCCGGCATTGTATTTCTGCCACTGTAAGAGAGCACAGTATTCCTTTAAGAAAAGGCAGGTGGTTAAAGTAGGGGTTTCGAGTTATGTCATGCATTATGTGGACAAATTATATAATTGCAGGATAGAATGTAGTGTTGTACCTTTAAAAATAAACTCCGCCTCCTTACAGTTGTGATGCAGCCACTCCAGGAAGCAGCGTTCCTTCAGCGAAAGGTTGTGGTGGCTTTCAGTAAAGTCCCACAGCAGAATGTCCTGGAACTCCTTGACCTCTTCTTTTACCAGCCTCATGTACCCCAGACTGGGGGATACGGCCATTAAAAAGAGACGTTTCACCCAGTAGCCCGACACCTCCCCTTCCACCGCCCAGGTCTGGCGCAGGGCCGCTCTCCTGTCACTCGAATCCGGGTGGGACTTCATGGCCAGCAGCAGCAGTGGTTTACCACCAGGAGTGATGCAGTGACCTTTCCTGTCCTGCAGGAGGGTGCAGTTGTAGCTCTGTAGTTGTGGGAACTCTGCCTCGTGCTGAGTGAGGTTGAGGTGGTAGGTGACTGTTCCATACGTCAGCCTGGTGGAGTGCCTCATTTGAAGTGTCTGGCTCTGAGGGACTGGTGATTGTCGACTGATACCCACGCAGCCAAAGGACCAACAACTCTTCCCATTGTTTGAGAGTAGCCAGACATTTATAAATGTGAACAGGGACAATCCCAGCAGGCTCTTCATCTTTCTGTTCATGTTGTCCTCTGTTCTAGAAGAAACACAACACAAGAGATTAAGAATAACTCAAAGAACACCAAGGATCACAAAATGCAAGTTTTGGGAATTAACAGAATCACCAAAAAAGTGTTGGGGTAATGTGCATGAAGCAAACACGCAAAACAACTATGGAACTGTGTCCAGTCCCTTTCCTAAAAAAGCAAAAGTAAGGACCCAACAAACAAAAGAGTTTTGGGGTTGTGATTTTCTAAATTGCAGGCTTTGAAACCAAAAACCTCAAAGTCACAATGTACCAAAATGTGTGCCTCATAACAACTCTTTAGGAGAAAAGGCCACAAAAGCGGCCTCCCCTCTTCCTTGCAATTCCTTATGGAATGCATCAATGGTTTGTGACCGCAATTGAGGTTGCCAACCATTAATTAAATAGTAACCCCTGAAAGGGGATGGTATCTATGCAAAAAGTGGAAGCCTCAACTTTAGGAATGTGACCCCTGTGGTGTAGCAAGGATGCCATGAGCCATAATGCAAACAAAGAAAATAGTCCATACTGCCCAGATTAGGTAGCAAAAAATACCCGTAACTGGCATGCAGTGGGATGGTTACACCACAGTGCCCAGGGTCACCACACCTCATGCACTAATATTAGCTATGACCACTTCACTCCCTTATCCCTTCATCCTTCCTAAACAACTTCAATTCCTTCTTCTCTTGCTTTTCCTTTGTACCATGGTGCCTTTCACCTTTCATTCTTCTCCTATCTCTACATTGCCCCCTCCATTCTCCTTTCCTATTTCCATTCCCCAAAGTATCTCTCCTAAGTTTTTTCTAAGTTTATCCTCCTCTTTCACGCTCTATCCTATAATGTGTGAATATTTACTTCCCAGCACTCTTCTTCATTCTTCCCATGTCTTCATCCTTCCTTTTGTATCTCCACAGTCCTCTCTTCTTTTTTATTTTATTTTAAACAAAATTAAATTGTTTTCATATAATAAAAAATAATAGCTGCCAGGACATAGTACAACAGAAACAAACAATGGTCTATGCACTTTGGTAGTACAGAGTAAACAGGTTAAAGGTGTCATTCTAACATGTACAGCCCGAGTGCATACCATAATAAAACATGACATTTGTCCTCTTCAGCTAGTAACTAACAAACTTCACCACCCAACTCCCCCATCTTCAGTTACCCCTTGCCAAGCTGTCATATGTAGAGTTCCATAATGGCCACTCAAATCTTGAGTTCACCACAGTAATTCCAAATCCCACCCAAGGCGTCGCATGCAGGGTTATTTGCTTCCACCCTCTGACTCCTCTGCTGAAAGAAGGGAGCTGTTAGGTGTATTTGTGTCAACGTCCGGGGCCAAAAGGCTAACTACTAGATGCTCCTATGCTCTAGCCCTATCAATTGTTCCCCGCCCTCTCTTCAATTCCTTAAACAATACAGCACTCTAAAGCCCTTCTAGCCATTTAATCAGTCGTGTTCCCCCAGTGGCTTTCCAATGCAATGTCAATTTTCGTTTTGTATCAATGCCAGGTCAGGAAATCTAGTAGTGGTTTTTCACTTTTTTAAGCATGGGTAACCCCCAAAGAGGCAGGCCATGGGTGTACAAGGGATCGGCCGTAGGGTGATATCAATAACACAGTCTTTTGCCAACTCTCAGAACCCCGCTAAAGAGAGGCAGGACGCTACCATATGGAACATTTCTGACCCAAGCTCCCCACATCTTAGACATGCTCCCCTCTTCTTGCATCCTTTGTATCCCATCACTTTCCACTTTTCATTCTCCCCAAACACTCACCTGCTTCTCTACTGCCCCTCGCTGTCACTCAATTCTACAGTAATGTTCCCATCCTACACTGCACTTGGGTCTTCCCCTCTCTTTTTTCTCCTGCATCACACAAGTCCTTTTTATTCCCTCTTCTTTCTCCCCTTCCCTTCCCTCTCTCCTATTTTCCCCATTCTCTCCTGCATTTCTGCATCCATCTGTATCAAACTGTCTTCCACTTTTCAATCTCCCACCTCTCCCCCTATATCTCTAGACACATGTTCCTCACTTACCAGCCTCCCTGCATCTCTACATTGGTTTTTATATACCTGCGTGCCCCCGCTTCTCAATTCCTCTCAGTAGTGCTATATTCCACCTTTTAATTCCGTCTTCAGCCCAGGGGCGGGTCCTCCACGTGGGCGGAGGAGCATCGCCCCACTGCTTTCTCGCAGTGCGAGAAGCAGAAACATAAAATGGTATTATAAATACTATTTTATGTTTCTGCTTCTCGCACTGTGAGAAAGCAGAAGGGTTTGGTTGGGGGCGTGCGGGTGGGCGGTCCTGCTCCAGGGAGGGGAGGAGTGGCTTGCCCTCTGTTGTGGGCGCTGACTGTTTGGTCGGCCCCAGGGCTGACCAAATCAGTCATGCGCACTCTTCTGTTTTCTCCATGTAGGCTGCATGCAGCCTACATGGAGAAAACGGCCTCCCCATAGATGCCTGTGTGGTCAACGTCCCAGCCAATCACAACGCTGCCATTGCAGCATTGTGATTGGCTTAGGGGAGGAGAGGGAGGCTGCCTGCTTCCTGTGAGGAGCCGAGAGAGAAGGAGACGCGACGCGGGACCGGAGGCAAAGGTACGTTTTATTTTTTTATTTATTTTTAAAATTAGCCCCCCCATCCCTGCACGACCCCCTCCCCGCGCGAACCCCCCACCACCCCCACCCGCCAGTCATGCCGGCCGTGACTGCTTCAGTCTCTATTGCAACATCACATTCTTTACCTTTTACCACTCTCTCCTCTGTCTTTTTTATCTGTTTATCTCTCCTCTCTTCCCTCTGCTTTTTTGCCTTATATTTCTCTACCCCATCCCCACTTTCTCTCCACTTTCCTTTCTCTGGGTATCTCTCCACCCTCCGAACGTTTTCTTCCTCTCTATATATCTCTCCATCTTTACGTTTGCCCCCCACCTGTCAATTTTCTCTTGTATCTATGCTCTACTCTATCACTTTCTCTCCTGTATTTCTCCTCCTCCCTTGATTTTCTCCACTGTACCTCTTCATTCACCCCGGTATCCCTCTATTCTGTCGTGTATCTCTATATTTCTCTCCAACACTCTCTTTTGCTTATACTCAGCATCTAGACTCCCCTTCTTTACCTCTCCACTCTCCTTTCACTCCATCATCTCTTTACTCTTCCCTGCCTCTTGTCTTACCCTTGTATCTCTCCTTCCTAATTCACTCACTTTTCACTCTCCCTTGTCCCTCGCTACTCTATATTACAGTCTCTCTGTTCACTTCTCCATCCGCCATTCTTTCTTGTACCTACTCACTGTCACTCAATTCTCCTATCCTGAATGGTTGTTGTTTCTGACACTACACAATAAATGCTGCATGAGCACTTCCGGTGGGGGGAGGGGTGTCTTTACTTGCT
Organism: Calotriton arnoldi; assembly: GCA_963921515.1. NCBI lineage: Eukaryota > Metazoa > Chordata > Amphibia > Caudata > Salamandridae > Calotriton > Calotriton arnoldi. Next base: position 349,404 of record CAWUFW010003837.1, on the reverse strand, counting down.
GCTGTGACATTTCACAAATGTAAGGATTCATAAACTGCTCAATGCGAGGTAAGGAGGCCACCAAAGGACACAGCTAAAGTACAAGCAGTTTTGCAGCGCTCAAAGTCTATTCATGACTCGTCCAGTCCGGGTTTTTGCTTTGCATTCTGGGAGTTGTAGTCCTGTGTATCCCTTATAAAATCAGGACAATGAGTCACAGATTAGAAAGCAAAAAAAAACTGAATGTATGAGCTAGCCATGCATGGACCTGGGAAACTTGCGAGCGCTGCTCTTTCATTTTTCTGCCAATGACTATTTCCTACTGTCAGACAGTCTCCTGATCTAGGTTCCCATTATTGTGCTGTGAGCAACAAACGTCTAGTCTTTTAACAGTGCACAGCTCTGTTTTTCCTCCAGTGCTTAATTTGTAAAAGGAAAATAAGTGCTGGGGCCCTCGTCAGGAGGACACTGCAGCTTGTGCCACACGTTGCCCCTGCCAGGCTGCCAGTGATAACACAACTACTAACCATCACACTCCTACAAGTGTGACAGTAAGGACTATTTTAGGCCTCCAGACATATAAGAATGGCTTGGGCGGGAGGCAATAGTCATTTTTAATACATATTGAATGAATAATTGCCTGTTGGTTTGGTTAGCTCTAAATTAGCCAGACAGCGCCACCTGGTGTCAGACCGTCACAAGTGCCGATGTTGACAATTGACGGTGTCGAGCCCCGGAAACGACTGGCTCAAATTAAGCACTTCTGCAGAGGGTCCTCGCAGTAAGCTTCGACTTACGGTATCACCAGCACCTGCCCTTCCAGCGCTTCCTGTCACACTGGCTCCAGCACCATATTTTCCTTCTGATAATACCACTAGCCCAAGCTTCCCATCTACATACAGTGATGCCAGGGCCAATGTGCCCCTCCCCATGCCACTCGTGCCAAGGTCGCTGTCTTACAGTGACAACATTACAGGGATTAATATTGAGAAAGCCAAATAACAGACTTAAAAAAAATTCGGTCTTACAACGTGAGTGAAAAATAAATGTTCATAAGTTTCTATCTCTATAAAACAGAAAATAACGTGAATTATTTTCCAGATGCTGGTCCTGCTTGTCGGTATCTTGTTCCTATCTAACCAGATGTGACTTTTCAAGGATGAACTCTATGGCAGGCTGGCAAGAGTGAAGGTTTCCATTGTCTGCGTGCAGGAAGAAAGGGTGTGCATAAATACAAAGGTATGCAATGCATTTTGACGTCGATATTGTGCTTCTGGTGAAAAGGTTACATTAATAATGTTTGCATATCAAAAAGAAAGCAAAAGAAATGTTTTTTGTTTGAATTATGAATTCTAGGTTCCTAAATCCGTTGCTAATGAATGTTATGTACCTATAAAGTTACAATATTTTTCTGTATTACATATATTGTTTTATTCATTATAAAAAGACTTGAGTTTTTGGCAGGAAATCTCTTTTTCTACCTTACTTCATTTGTACGGATCTCTGCTGGCAGCCTTCTGTTTTCTCATTTTGAGATATTTGTGCTAGAAGCATTTCATTTGTGCATTTATTTATACATTTGCACATGGGCGTATTATTACTTCAGAGCTCTTACTTGGCACAAATGCTCTTTCTATGAGCACACAATGTCATTTTTCTGGTGCAGAACTTGTTATTTATTTAACTGGATCATGAATTGTTTTTATTTTGGCAATTTATGTGCCGAGAGCATACACCTGATTTTTTGTAATATATTCATTTTTGCTGTCCACATTGCCAATGTATTTCACAGAATAAATCTAATGATAAAAAGACAAGCAGAGTCTTCTGGGTAAATTATTTTTAACACTGATTTTAAATTCACTTTGTTTTCCCTGGTCCTGCAGATTGAACCTTTCTGATATGGGAGGGGTCATAGTTACTGTGGTGGAGAATGCAATTAGCATTTAACATTTTACACTTTTGAAGAATGGCAGGATCATCAGTTTTTGTTTTTGATGGAAAACTCTTTTTTTAAATGAATTTGGAATGGAGCATTCTATGGGCAGTATACGCCGTCCTGTGCATCCTGCCTTGAAGGGCAGTGCATGATGTCCTGAGATGCTGTGCTGAGGTGGTGCAGTGGGTGACTGTTCTGTGTAGAGGTGATCCAGTTTAGCATTGGGATTTCGAATGCAATATGACCACTAGTATGTTTAAATGCCCTCAATGTGTTTTTTTCCTGGGACCGGCTCTTAAGGATAGCCTGGATCAGACAGAGTTGACCCTGGTTAGTTATTACCCACCACTGGTGGGGAGCTGTAGTAACCCCCTCAGCTGTATACTTTGAATGTCAGATCATTGGGAAGAATAAACAGGAATTCACTGATTGTGTATGCTCTCATTCGCCCAATCTGGTATTTCTTACTGGAACTTGGTTGGATACTACTTCATCTGACCAGGATCTGGTACTTGCTATACCAGATGGATACAAAATAGCCTGAGTAGATAGACAAGACATACGGGGTGGGAGAATGGCATGGTTTATCGCAGTCACTCTAAATTCTCCTTTAGTCCGGCCCTTCACTTATGCAATGAAGCCTTGCTGTTCTCCTTTAGCTTCAATGGGGTCTCTACCTTTAATGGGGCACTAGTCTATCGCCCGCCTAGTTCTTGCGGGTGTTTTATTTCAGCTGTGCGGAATATATGGAATCTAGTATTGCGTTTACTAACTTTACTCTATTAGGAGACTTTAACTTCCATTTAGAAAGATTTGAGTGCCAAGACACAGCTCAGCTGCTCGATTGTTTAAAGAGCTTTGATCTGGATCAATTATTGAATCATCCAACTCATACAGCCAACCACACTCTGGATGGCATTTTTATGAATAACCCGGAGCTATCATTTGATAAAGTAAGTCCCCTGGCCGGGACAGACCACTATGCGGTCTGGTTTAACCTGAAAATCATCAATAAAGATACCGGCATCTCTAATTCTCCGAACATTACTAATAAATGTCTTTGGTGAAAAATGAATGGCATAGCTTTTGACCAGGTACTGAAACAATAAAAACCTTGGCTTGGCAGTTCGTGCTGGACTGTTCCCATAAGGAACAGGGTCGAAATTGATTTGCAAATGGCTGGGTCTGAACTGGGGTGGCGATGATGGATTCAACCCAGATCTGTGACTGGGGGTGAGTGTCTGACAAGTTTCAGCGCTCCATCCATCATCTTCTTGTGTTTGCTTTGTTCACCCTAAGTTGGCAGGGAATGCCCAGACGTGGGTCCCTTGCTCACTTTGACACTGGATTCAAGCTAGCCTGGCTGATGAGGGGTGTTACCCCGAAACCGGTCCCAGGATGCTTGTCTCCGGGCCAGGGAAGATCTGGCTGGGCAGTTCGGGCTGGACTGTTCCCAAAAGGAACAGGGTCAAGAATGATTTGCATATGGCTGGGTTTGAACTGGGTTGGCGAAGTAAGCTAAAGAACGATGATGGATTCAACCCAGATCCGTGACTGGGTGTGAGTGTCTGGAAAGGTTCAGCACTCCGTCCGTCATCTCCTTGTGTTTGCTTTGTTCGCCCTAAGTTGGCAGGGAATGCCCAGACGTGGGTCCCTTGCTCACTTTGACACTGGATTCAAGCTAGCCTGGCTGAGGGGTGTTACCCCGAAACCGGTCCCATGATGCTTGTTTCCGGTCCAAGGAAGATCTGGCTGGGCAGTTCGGGCTGGACTGTTCCCAAAAGGAACAGGGTCAAGAATGATTTGCATATGGCTGGGTTTGAATTGGGTTGGCGAAGTAAGCTAAAGAACGATGATGGATTCAACCCAGATCCGTGACTGGGTGTGAGTGTCTGAAAAGGTTCAGCACTCCGTCCGTCATCTCCTTGTGTTTGCTTTGTTCACCCTAAGTTGGCAGGGAATGCCCAGACGTGGGTCCCTTGCTCACTTTGACACTGGATTCAAGCTAGCCTGGCTGATGCGGGGTGTTACCCCGAAATCAGTCCCAGTATGCTTGTTTCCGGTCCAGGGAAGATCTGGCTGGGCAGTTCGGGCTGGACTGTTTCCAAAAGGAACAGGGTCAAGACTAATTTGCATATGGCTGGGTTTGAACTGGAGTGGTGAAGTGAGCTAAAGAACGATGATGGATTCAACCCAGATCTGTGACTGGGGGTGAGTGTCTGAAAAGTTTCAGCACTCCGTCCATCATCTCCTTGTGTTTGCTGAGTTAATGTTGAAAACATGTTTTATATAACATCATTGTTGTTTATTAAATGTTGATTCTAGACGTATTTTCTATGTTGATATTTTGGTAGACACACAAGTTAAGGAGTCAGGTATAGTATTCGTGGTGGATGAAGGTGTGGCATGCCAGGTTTCCAAAATTTAAGTTTATGATTTCTTTAACAGTTTAGGTATGAGTGTGTACTAATTTAGGATAGAATAGAAGTTGTAGCTTATGTGTTGGAAAAGTGTAAAATATTTCTGGACTTGAGTAGGTTGTCCCAGGTCGAGACTAACTTGCTTTGTTTCTGTAGCACTTTTAGGTGATGGTGTGCGTGTGGTGAGTCTGAATTACCTTCCTGTTTCCCAGTGATGACAGACACAGTTGTTAATTATTTTTCTTAAAAGTATAGTGTTTTAAAACATACTGCTTTGAATTAATTTGCATTTCGTGTGTATTTGTTTTGCATTTTGAAGTTTGTTTGCATTTGTGATTTTAACAATTGGGTGCAAAATCTTGTATACTTGATGAGACATGACCATCTCCCTGCTGGGAAGCCCATCTCACAAAATGCTTATTAAGATTGGTATGCATACATGCTTATCAATGAAACAGCGAAATAAGGCCACAGAAAGTAATAAAAAGTTATAGTTTCCTGAGAATTTTGTTGTTGTTGCTGGAACATCAATTCAAAATGGACAAAGAATTGTTGATTTATTATATTCTTAGAGATTGCCTTCTAAAATTGTAGTTGTAAAATGTTCAGCACATGGACGTGGAAGTGATAATGTTGCTGAAGGAAATAAATATGCAAATGAAGTTGATGTTTTTTACTCCGAACTGGGCACTGAATTGCCAACCCAGGTTGATAATCATCGTGCACCTGTTCTTACTAGTGTGTCAATACAAACATTGATTGAGTTGAGGGAAATAGAAGATACAATGTCAGATGAGTAAAAGAAAGAATGGGAAAAAGCAGGATGTAAACTAGGTCAAGGTAGTTTCTGGAGAAGTCATGATGAAAGATAGCAAATCCATCCTTACCACAGATGATGAAATTAGTTCACGGTCTCACACATGAGTGAACCATTGGAATGATCAATATATTTAAATACTACTGATTTAACTCTCACTTTATGAGTAATGCAGGAAGCCATTGTCAAAAGTGTCAGAAAAATAATGTTGGAAAGAGAACTCATGTAGTCATAACTCATCTGGGAAAGGCACATGGTCCTTTTACTAGATTACTGGTTGGTATTGTGGAAATTGCACCATGTAATAATCTAAAGTGTATCCTAGTGGTGGTGTGCATGTTTTCAAAGTGACTCGAGGCACACCTAACAAGGAGATGTGATGCACTGACAATTGCAAAATTGTTGCTCAGGGAGATGATCCCTAGATATGGAATGCCTTTAACAATTGAGTCAGACAAGGGCGGATACTTCCTAAATTATATCATGAAGGTAGTGAAGTGAACGCAGGTTCAGAACGTCGAGTTCTTGCTTACACGCTGAAGAATAAAGATGTGTATAACTGCTTTCTGTGTGTGGCATAGTCATTGGCGAGTGCTCGGGCTGGGTAGGACGCTACAGTATCGAACACCCATTTATCTTTAGGGTAACTTTGGACAATGCTTGTATGCTCTTGTTGCTTTTTCCTGTCGATCTTTCATTCATCTGTGTTTTTTAAAACTCACAAGTTTGACCCTCCCACTCTTATCACTTATTTCCTTATAGTCCACACCCTACAATGTGCTCCCACGTCTCCGTCGGTCGCAGCACGCACCGCCCAGCAGCTGAGGGACCTCTGGGGCGACATTCTCGACCGGAAACATGACCTGCTCGACCTGTTAGGCTTCGAGATTTCGGGGTTGGTGAGTATTAATTATTTGTTGTGTTTGTGTTCTACAATGCTAAAAAAAATCCGAATAGCATGCTGCTTACACTTAAGAGGTAAGTTATGTTTAGTAAAGTTTACGCTGGTATATTATTGTGTGGTCCAGTTTCTAGTTTCTGCTAGGCAGGTGCCGCTACCTAATCGCATTCATCAGGTGCTCGCTTTGGCTGATTAATAAAAACAAATTAGCTATCTTTCCAGGGTACTTTATAGTGTTCAAGAAAAACTATGTTTTCTTAAAATAACCCTCACCCACCAAAATGTCCCTTGGTGGCATGCTTCATCATTGGGTTCTTCCCGCCCCACTGCGGGATGGGTCGTGCTGCGACGTGGGAGCATTTGTAGGGTGTGGACTATAAAGTAATAAGTGATAAGAGTGTGAGGGTCAAACTTGTGAGTTTTAAAAAATATCTGGCTATGTGGAAAAATAGTTTTTATTGACTCCTGTAGCTGATATTATTAACAAGCATTGGCATAGCCAATAGGTCTTGCCTTTGGGACCTTATAAGTGTTGAGCTATGGAACAGTTGATGTTGTTGCACCAAGGATATTGTGCTGGTTAACTAAACATTATAAGGTCCCAAAGGCGAGACCTATTGGCTATGCCAATGCTTGTTCTTTTTGGGCAGCATTTGGGAATTTAAAGCAACATCTGGATGGTGGGGGTGAATTGAAATCAAATACGGGAGGGTGGGAGAGAACTGCAAGCAACGTTTGGAGGATGAGGGGAATTGAAACAACTGAAGGGTAAAAGCTGGAAAACGTTTCATGTTGATAAGCCCCTGGCACAGCTCCACATACACTGGAAACTCTATTTCAGGAGACGTAGTTGAGATGGGAAGAGTTAATTCCACTACCAAGAAAATGGACGAGGACATGAAGTGGGCTGGACAAATGAAAGTGAAACCTAACGCGATTGATAGAGTACCGAAGCGAGCGGATGCCATGAATGCAGCCAACGTCGAGGCAAAGGACAGAAACAAGAGTGCTCTACAGTTTGGCTTTAATGAAGATGAAGCGTATGAAATACAGTAAACAAATGCATGGCCAGGCTCTCAACAAGAAGGCAGCGATGTGGTGAGCAGCTTAAGCTCCGAGCAGGTCGCACCTCCTCCTGCTCAGTATACTGGGAAGCAAGAGACACAAGACAGAAAGTAACATCCTCTGACAAAATAAACAAGCATTGGCCGCGCGGACGTAAAAGTAACGCCGTGCGGGCGCGAAATGAAATAATTTTTAAAAAAACGCGAGTTGTGCGCACGCGCGCGACGAGAAAAAGTGCTGTGCACGTCGCGCGCGCTTGTGCGCATAACCGCACGCTGGTGGCCGCTCTTGGAGCACTTTCAAAAGCCCCTTACTAAAGTCTCGCAGAGCAGCGCATGCGGGCTGGCTCAGCGAGACCTAAAAAGGGGAAGAATGGAGTAACACACTGTGATGGGTTTGTGTCTCCTGGTGTACATGTTTCAAGCCTACCGCTAAGGCTTTTCTTCAGGACCAGATTGAAAGATCCCACATTCCACTCCTAGAACAAAATCTTATTGGTCTTCTTAATTATTATTAAGGTGAGAGATTTTCATGCACATATGATACCTAGTTGGTATATTTTCTGTGTATTATATGTATATTGCCTGTTTTAGGCCTCATGAGCTCTTCACAGGGGGGGGGCGCTTGTAGTTAAACATTCGTCAAAGCAGCACCCTCACCCAGCTTACTGTGCCTGCCCGTGGCTCCGATGTATAACATCAGAGCCACAGGCATGTTTATCAATGAGAAGTAATTTATTTTTCAACTCAAAGTGTCTGACTCTGTTTATAGCAACTTGAAAAGCCTTCAGAAATAATCCAATCACTGTTTTTTTAATCCTGTGGTGTTATTCTGTGCCTGTTACTTTTCTGCCACACTGTCAGTGTTTTTTTATGTTTGGCAACATGTGTGGGTAAAAGAAAACATAAAAGTGGCCTTGTGATTCTCCTAATCATAATCACATCAAATAAATTCCAATGGCCCTAGGGGACCAGCAATGTTCGGCTACTGTGCCACCCAGTTATTTAAAATAATTGTTTGCACAGAGCATTATTTACAATTGATCTTTTTTGTTTTTCTCAATATAGCTTCTCCTGCTGGTCCAGCCAGACCACCCGATAAGCAGGAGAGAGCAGTCCGTTTGTGGCGGCAGAGGCAGGAGCGTATCCAGCAGGAATACTGGCGGCTGGTGGTGCGTAAGAGGAGGAAGAAATAAATGGACAGCTGCCGGGTCCCAGTGCAACCAGTCCCCTTCAGCCTCGAGGCCATCCCATCACCAGTGCCGCCACCAGCCAACTGCTGCCACCACCCACCAGAATGGCAACAAGCCATTGCTGCACCGCATCCTGCAGTGGCTGGACACTATCGAGGGCCAGCTCACCTCGATGGACCAGCTCCCGTCCGACATCCATAATGCCCTCTTTTAGCCCTTTTTTTAAATTTGTTTGTTTTGGTGGGAGGGATTTGTTGTTTGTTGGAGCTGGGTGGAGAGGATGGGTAGGGAGTTGGGAGTGGAGAGACTTTCTTGAACATTTTGAGTTTTGGGGCTTGGGTCAGTTTTGTTTGGGAGAGGGGTGGGCATGTTGTTTGGGTGGAGAGGGTGGGTTGATTTGTAAATAAATAAAGGGGCGAAAATATTTGTTATAATCTAAATTTATGCCTGAAGTAGTTTTTTTTACTTTTACTTTGCACTGCTGCCTACAAGTTGTTTTTTACGCAGTTGTGTTTATGTGCTTGTAACTTAAGAGATAGCGTAGCACCTAGCTATAGAGCCTAGGCTTATACTTATCTAACTATCTTGACCATTATGGGGAATGCTGCCATGATGAGATGACCTATATTGTGTCGAAGTTCTGAACTATCTAGATAAAAAGTAGTAGCAGTAATTTATTTCTTACTAAGTTAAATTACATCCATACTAGTTGTCTCTCCTGAATATACTTGCAGCAATAACAGGGTAAGCATCACAACTTCACAAGCGAGGTCCCACTTCCAGTTCCACCCAGGTGAGCTCCAACCGTAGGATTGTAAGATTGATCTGAATGATTGATTGATTATCCATCGTAGGCAACTAAATGGAAGTAGAAAGACTGAGTAAGTGGTTTATATTTATAAAAAAATTAAAAAGAATTGACACCACCTGAGTAGTATTACATGATGACACGAGAATGCCTGATTGTGCTAAAATAGAAAAAATAGCAATACTAGTGAGTTTTGGCTAATGTGGAGCTAGCAGTATTATTGTGAAATCCTCAAGTTATCAAAAATGGACTCAAAGTCTGGAGTCAAGCTTAGGTTAGGCATTTACGGTTAGGCAACACAAGGCCTGAATGATGATGATGCTGATGACTGATGTTCTTTATTCTATATCTAAAACAATGTGGATAATTTTTAATGCGTGGGTTGGTAATGGGCTGGTGTGGGCTACTGCTTTCACCACATCTGCCCCACCAAGTGTGTGATCCACTGATGGTGTAATTTAAGCCACACTTCAATAAATCACACAGCTCGGGGGAAGAGGGTTAGGGATTAATGAATGGATGCATAATGGGATTTGGGGAAAGGTTTGACAAAGACAAACACTACAACAGAAGGCCAACATTCATATGGGCAATAAGCAGCAGCACATCACTCGCCATCAATTTGTTGTTAGAAGGAAATAAAGGAATGAGTATGACAGAGTACAGATACATGCATTGCAAACAGTCCTTCTGCCCCGAGACTCAATTTACCATATATCTAAATCTTCTGTCTTTTAGGTTAGGGAGTGAACCCACTCACCTACTTCTCCTAGTTAATATGTTAAAAGAAAAATGATACTGTATTGAAAAACTGGATGGTGCGTCTGCATTCTCCTCAGGAATGCCCACTCTTTGGGGCCTGTCTGCACTGGTCTGTTGGGTAAGCAGGAGTGTTGTTGAGCTCTGCTAGCTTTCACCTTTCGTTCGTGAAGGAGACTAGAAGAAGGCCTTAGGATTGTAAAAGAGAAACTGTAGAGTCAAGGAGAAGGACAGAAGGAAGGTAAGCTTCATGAGGAGTGTATCAAGAAGACTCAGAGGCAGCGCCAAAAAAACAAAAGGGGGACTCAGAGTATCACTTTTGCCACAAGTCCAACACACACACACACACAAAGAGCAGCATTTCACAAATGCGCCTCTCTCAATTCAACACAACTGAGTACTAGGCCTCAGACTCTTAGTTTACCTTTGAACTCAAGTCAATAGTATACTTAATAACTTCTTGCTTCTAGCTATTGATGAGGTAGTCCTGCAGCTCCCAGTCCCACCCTGAGTTCTTCCATGATACTCCTCTAGTCCTGATTCCGAGTAACGCCGTCCCAGACCAGTCATCATCATCATCATGAATCACGATGACCAGAGCAAGATAGACGTGGAGTGCAGTGCACTGCTGTTGAAGAACAAGTAGAGAATGAAACAGAATTGCAGTATTTTTTTTGTATAGGTTTGTTTGATAACTAAAGTGACTGTCCTGATGTCTGAAGAACCAGAAAAAGGAGAACACCCCTGCAATTAATTAAATCTGGCTAAGTGTGAAAAAGGCTGATCATCATCTACAGGGGAAAAAAATGAGCGCCCATCACTCAAGCCCCAAACAATGCAAATCAATAATCATCTCAAGAAAGTTCCCATATTACAGTTCAACACACACCCTCCCTCAGTGTCTGCCACCACATGAATCATCAATCAACTTAAATCATCACTCAAGCAATCAGTCACTCACCGTTGCAATAGTTGAAGTTACCACATCCAATCCAAGCACGGGTAGTTCTGATAGGTATTGAAACATCTTTGATGCAGGCAACACATTGGAATTTGATCTTGGCAGGCAGTCTTGTAGGATAATACATAATTTTATGGGGCAGCCCTTCTAGTGGTAAGTGATGCAAAAAGGAATAGGCATTAGGCAATAGGCATGTGAGGGGGCAGGCATTGTCCCCAATGTCATGAAGGAATTGCGGAGGCTTCTTCAATGCACACTGGTCCAGCTGCAATCTGGCAATATATACGTGACTAATAAAAAAGGTGGGGCAGCATACATCTGACATAATAATAATGTTTGTCTAGATTAAAAAAACATTGTTTTTTGCAAAGAATGAACTAAGTTCAACGAGAACATTTTAAAAGTTCTATGGATCCACTGGCATACTTAGACCGGGAAGTAGAGTTTGTCCTCAAACTCAGGTTGTTCACCCACAAGTTGGGCAGCTAACACATTTGATTCAATTTCAGACCAATCACCTTCTTATCCCTCCTGTGCTGCTGTTTCAGGAACAATGTGATTGTGTGGTATAAAATGTTGGTTCATTTTGATCATAGTCAATCTCTCCACATTCTGAGGCAGGAGACTGGTCCTTCTCACTGTGACGCCTGCACCAGCTGCACTGAACAGATGTTCAGCAGATACACTAGTGACAGGACAAGCAGGATACTTTACTGCCAGCCTGCTGAGCTCCAACTATTGGCGCATCTTCCCATACCAATACATCAATGGATTTTGATCCACATAGACCTCTTTTGGATCATGCAGATACTCCTGGAACATCCTGTGGATGGTCATTGGTGCTGCCCCTTGCTCTACCTGGTTTATCATAGCCTCTGCACTGGACTTGAGCCCTACCAATTGAAACCAATACAATGCAGAGGGTGGGTCCGGTCCTTCTTATGCTTTTGTTGCCGGTGTTCTGGTTGATGGTGTTGTTGGCTGCTGTGAGACAAGACTGCCCTCGCCGGAAGTTTGAGGTGGCACCCTAGAACTGCGGGGTGGGACTCGAAGTTCCAGTCGTTCTTCTTCCAAGTCTCTGGCTTGCTCTACAATCCACCTCTTGTATTTTAAAACATCCCCCTCAGAAAAAGGGATAAAAGTGGGCAGAATTATTTTGTAACGTGGATCAAGTAGTGTGGCACATATGTACTCTTTGGACTCGATAATGTCATGTTGCAGCCTTATATTAGAAGCCAAGTGCAGGACTAAGCTCTCAACCAAGGCATGTGCTTCTGTGTTTTCATTCACAGCTGCAGGGGCGAACCTTTCAGACGCCTTCTTTACCTGGTCTTGTAGGAGATGCAACAACAGGATAGCTTGGCCCATAGTACTGTCCTCCTTGCTAACTTCCAGTTTGAAAACCTCAAAAGGAAGTAGCATCGGTGTCAGGCATTTGACTAGGACCCATTTGTCCACATCCATGGTCATAGCTTTCCCAACTGCACCCCCTCCTGATTGAATGACATAGTCATTGATCTGTTTGTACAGCTAAAAAGATGTTGCAGCATGTAACAGGTGGAGTTCCAATGTGTTGCCACCTCCTGTATCAGGGCTTTAACTGGTGCTCTATTATTACGCTAAATAATCCCCAGCTGCTATCGGGCTTTAAAAGAATGGCTGAAATGGGTGCAGATTCTTCTGCAGGTGGTCAGTATGTTGCTGACTATGTCTTCCTTTTTGAGGAAGTCTTGCACCACCAGGTTGATGTAATGCGCCAAACACAGGACCCTGAAATAGCCTCCGTATGACATGGTCTTGACTATGTTACTGCCATTGTCCGTGGCAACAAATCCAATTCTAAGACCTCTGGGTCACAGCCATTCATACACCTTGCTGTTAAATTCCTTCAAGATGTTTACAGCTGTGTGTGATTTCTCTATTGTGAACATGGCCACTGTTGCATGCCGCTGAACGCTCTTAAAACTTTCTTCAGGGCCAAGACCTGAAGATATCTTTTGCTTTAATCCTCCAAAAGAGATCCAGTGTGCAGTGATGCACATGTAATCAGTCGCCTGACAATTAGTCCACATATCTGTCGTCAGGTTGATGGTGTGAACAACATTTTGTTGCAAAGCTTGTCCAACCAACTGCAGAAAATTGTGATGCAGCGCTGGAACACACACTCTGGCAAATTTAGGTCCTACTTGCTACCTTCCATTTTGGGCAGATGGCTGCCACAAATTCTAAGAATCCCACTCCTTCCACAAAAGAAAAAGGGAGGAGGTCCAGCACTAACATTTTTGCCAGCTTCCCATTGTACAAACGTGCAGTTGGGTAGTTTTTCTCGTAGGGCCCCTCCTGCCTAAACATGCCCGTAATATTAGACTGAATTTTCTTCTTTTCTTGGGGCACTGACACAGGCATCTTTTGAGAAGTAGATGCTAGTGGTAGACTCAATGTGCGTGGTGGTGGTGGGGCAGTCACTGTATGCCATGGTATCTCCATCTCACTCTGAGTCTTCTTGTGCCATTGTTAAGACTCTGAGTTGGGTAAATCTGCTGACACACTGCTGGGGACAGGCCTGCTTTGCGTGAAGAAGTTGTCACCCTCTTCTTCCTCATCATCATCACCGTCCCCCGTGATTGGACTTGTAGCTGATGTTCCCCTGCTCTCCCCACCACCACAACCACGTTCAGCAATTGTTTTAAGATGCTCCTCCCACTTGGGTGGTGTTTTTTCATATGGGTTGTCTGGCCTCCAGTACCAGGCTTACCTCGACGAATATTTGTGTGGCAAATAGTGCATACTGCAATGTGCTCCCCCTCTTTGTTAGCTGTAAGAAAGTCCCAAACTGGGGAGGAGTACTTTTTTACTGGGCCAATGCCTGAAGATGAACTGGAGGTAGGTGGGCATGTCGTTGATTGCATATCTGCTTTTCCTGAGGCAGTGTTAGTGCAGGTCCCAGCTGGGGCTTTGCAAATATGGGAGCTGGTGAATGTGCTACCTGTGCCACATCCCTCGGTGCTGGTTGAATAGCAATGTCAGATTCCTCTGTGTCACCTTCCACCATGACTACCTCGTCATCTTCATCCTCCTCTTCATCTCCTTCCATAACTCTAAGTCTTTCGGGAACTTTTCTTTTCCCTTGCCTCTCCTGTTGTCTCCTGGTCTCTGTCGGGATCCACTCCATGTCCCTATCATCATCATCAGAAGTGGTGCTTGGAGAAGATGGTGCTGTAGTACCCTTCCTTTTCCTTGCTGGAGATGTGGGAGCCAATGATTCTAAAAGAGAAGCTTCAACTTCATGCTCTGAAGGAAGCTCAACCTCCTGTTCTGCTCCAACATCAGACACATCCATTGCTGGCTGCGGCTGCTGTCCACTTTGCTGTGTTTCCTGAAACGATTGTGAACTACTTTGCGAAAGAGGCAAATCCAATTCAACATCACTACCCGTTGACGTCGACATGATTGCACTGCCTGTCCCACTGACAAACATGGTCCTGGGCTTAGGTTGGGGGAGGTGGTGCTGTTGATGCAGGAATGCTGCTCTCAGATTGTTCGCCGGAGGCTGGTGCGGTAGGCACAACTTTCCTGAAAAAGGTTGTGGTCAGCACACCAGTGGTGGAAATCTGCTTCTTCTGCTCCCCACGAGCCACTTTCTTGGCAGCACCTTTCTTTGGGGCCATCTTGAAGCTGTCAGTTGGCAGTGGCAACAAGCTGAAAAGATGACCGTGTTGTGTAGTCAGTCACGCATCACGTCATGCGAAGGCCTTCTGTGTGGCAGTACTGTGGGTGATGTCTCTTATCTTGTGAACCTAAAAGCAAACAAGCAAGAAAAACATCAGTGAAACATGGCATTGTTGCAGTTCAATTAGTAGTACAAACAAACAATATCATTTAGTGTGGTTATTTAAGTTATTATAAATAATTAACAATAGTATACAGTGGTCATTCGTAAAACCGAAAACTACATCAACATAAACTTTCCTGGTGTACACTCAGGAAGGATTAGAAAGACCAACAACAAAACAATACAGCTGTAACTGTTTGCTTTATATGCAATGCATAATGTGGGATGTGGCACTCAGGGAGGTGCAGCTGACAAATGACAATAGAATAATCCTTACACAATGATTGCTGTTGAGCACCCATAGCAGTCATGGGGTTGATTCATTGATGCCAGATGTTATGAAAATGGTAAAAAAAAACCACAATCTAAAAATAAAAGAAATACATTTTATTTTTTTTACAAAAATATTAGAAATTAAAACATTTAAAAATAATAAAAAATGAAAACTGAAATTGAAAACAAAAATTGAAAAATTATAAATAAATGAAATTATCCACAAGCATATCATTCATTTTAATTTATTAAACTACTATCTCATTGCTCAAACATCCATGGAAGCATATGGCAAAGGGCCACACTGGCTGGACACACAAAATGGCTGCCTGCCATTGCCACATGGTAATCAACAACAACACGGAGCAAAAAGGCATTGGGAACAAAGAGAAGACATGCAGGCCTATGGCAAAAGCACACTGGCTACCTACAAAAAAATGGCCACCGACTGACCACATGGTGAACCAGCAAGCAAGGAGGGATGGGCACAACATAATGATAGAACAACACATGCAAGCCTATGGAAAAAGCACACTGGATGACTACGCAAAATGGCTGCCAGCCACATGGTCAGAAAAACAGCAACCAGCAAGGAGGCATGGTCACAAACAGAGAACACAAGCAGGCCTATGGCAAAAGCACACTGGATGCCTACGCAAAATAGCCACCAGCCATATGGTCAAACAGCAAGCAAGGAGGCATGGGGAACAAAGAGAAGATATGCAGGCCTATGGCAAAAGCGCACTGACTGGCTACGCAAAATGGCTGCCAGCCACATGATCAGAAAAACAGCAACCAGCAAGGAGGCATGGTCAAAAACAGAGAAGACATGCAGGCCTATGGCAAAAGCACACTGGCTGGCTACACAAAATGGCCACCAGCTATATGGTCAAACAGCAAGCAAGGAGGCATGGGGAAAAAAGAGAAGATATGCAGGCTTATGGCAAAAGCACACTGGCTGGCTACACAATGGGCGCCAGCCACATGGTCAGAACAACAACAACCAGCAGGGAGGCATGGCCACAAACAGAGAAGACGTGCGGGCTAATGAGGAAAGCAAACTGGCTGGCTACACAAAATGGCCGCCAGCCACATGGTCAGACAACAACAACAACCAGCAAGGAGGCAAAGTCACAAACAGAGAAGATATGCAGGCCTATGGCAAAAGCACACTGGCTGGCTACACAATGGGCGCCAGCCACATGGTCAGAACAACAACAACCAGCAAGGAGGCATGGCCACAAAAAAGAAGAAATGCAGGCCTATGGGGAAAGCATACTGGCTGGCTACACAAAATGGCCGCCAGCCACACGATCAGAACAACATCAAGCAGGAGGCCTGGAAAACAAAGAACACATGCAGGACTAGAGTGGACACTGACTATACAAAATGGCCCCTGGCCACATGGCATAATGAACAACAAAGGCAAAGGGTGGCCTATGCCAAACACACATACACACACACAGTGGCTAGACAAAAGAGGCATGGTAACACAGAGAACACAGCATTAATTCAGCAATGCCAAAAATGAAAATTTTCAACTTACTTGTGATATCTCAAAAACAAAGTCCTTAACTCCAATGGTATATATGCAGCAGACAAGGAGAGTGATCCTTCCAGCTCCAAATCCCAATGAAAAGTGACCAGGAGAGGGACAAAACACTGGGAGGAGCCTGCTGGACAGGAACGGGAAGATGGAGTCTCTGGGGCACTTCCTTCTGGTTTGGAAAAAAAAAAGTTTTTAAAAATTGGCTTCTCGCATAAAAGAACCAACTCCAATGGCCAGTTTCAGAGGAAAATCCACTCCAAATGCCTCTCAGCTGTATTCTCAAGCAGTAAAGCTGCTCGACCGCTCCGTTTGCGACAGCAATCGGCTCTAAGAATGCAGATTGGTGCCGTCACAGACAGAAGCCATGCAAGTGAGCGCGAAGTCTCGTGGGAGCTCGCTAGCATTGTGAGAAGTCTTGCGCGCGCCCGCAAGTGGCCCGAGAGTCTTGCCGCTCGCAGTTGAGCGCCAAAAGAAAACTCAAGCGAGCAAACAGAAAAAAAATGTGCTTCACACCCAAATGGCGGAATTCAGGAATTCCGCGTTCCTCCCCAGAGCACGTAGTGCCCGTATGCCACAAACTCTGCGAGCAGAGCGGAGTTTACCACCCGGGCTTACCCCTTAACTGACGCTGCATTAACAGGGCATTCCACAACACCTGCGTCTGAAACAACCCTGCTCTCGTGTTTTTGCATTTTCCTTTCAGCAGCACCGTCCCTGTCTTAAAAAGCAGCTTCAATGAGGGTCCCGATCATCACCAAAGACAGCCAGCACAATGCTGCACCTGAACTCCATGGGATAGGTAAAATTGAACTGACTGTTGGGTCCAGGTCCTGGGACCTGCACTACCTTTACCCTGCAAGGGTACAGGGCAACTCAACCCCTAAGTGACCAAATGTCACTAGTAGTTTTTGCCATTGACCGCAATGATACAGTCTCTCTGTATTTTACTGCTTGATTTTATATTGCTTTGAAAATCCATAACTCTGGTTATATGTATGCTATTTTGTTTGTTTTGGTGTCTAAATTAAGATAAGCATACACTCTATTTCTATAAATTGGTGCTGGATGTGAGTTGTGTCAATAACCATAATGGTACTGTAAAGTGCTTAACACATGTTCATCTAGTAAAGACTGACTGTTCTTTGCCACTGTACCAGGATTGACCTACCGATTTATTAGTGTGAATCCAAGGACCATCTTTGGGGTATTGTGATGATATTACATGGTAAGGCCGCCTAGCCATTCCACATAATATTCTACTTTTCTACAGTAATTACAGAAATCTATCCAATGAGGCAGATATTGAAGACCCATAGTTGGGGCCTGTTGGGAGGAGGGTGAGTGAGAGGTCCCCCAGCTTGGAACACAAAGCCTCAAAGGGTTGAGCAGTGCCTCAGAGTTCCTGAAACCAGAGGGTTGGTCTGTATGACCTGGAACCCTGGTGGATGCACTACCACAATTGACAAAAGGACTTTAGATGGACATACTGGCCTCCTCTGTAAAACTTGACACTGCAAGTTCAGTGGTGCAAGAACTGGTTGGAATAGGCTAGAACCACTGAGATCATACTTACTTACTTATGCCTACTACCCCTCCTGGGGTATAGACCATTAACCAGGACTCTGCAGCCATCTCTGTCTGGGGCTTTCTTTCAATCTGACTCTAGGTGTAACCCATCACCTTGCAGTCAGCCTCAAGGCCTCGACACCAGGTATTTCTTGGCCTGCCTCTTTTCCCTTGAGGGTACCAGGTGAGGGCTTGTTTAGTGGTGTTTGATGCGGGCTTCTAGAGGATGTGACCTATCCAGCCCCAGCACCTTTTTATGATTTCTTTATGAGCAGGGAGTTGGAAATTCTGCTGCCGTTGTTGACGGTGTTTGGCCAGCGAATTTGAAGGATTTTCATGAGACAGGTGTTGATGAAGGTCTGGACTTCTCTGGTGGTGGTCACTGTTGTCCTCCAAGTTTCTGCTTCATACAGAAGGACCAGTTTTATGTTGGTGTTAAAAAGTCTGATCTTGGATTGCAGTGTTATGTCCTTGGAGCTCCAGATCTTCTTTAGCTGAATAAAGGCAATGCTTACTTTACAGATTTTTGCCTTGATGTCGGCATCTGGGCCGCCCTCCTTGTTTAAGACACTGCACAGGTAGGTGAAGGCCTCAACCTCTTCCAGTGCATCGCCTGTAAGAGTGACTGCAGTTGTGCTGGCCATGTAAGCCTTCCGGATCTTGGTTTTTCCCCTGTGGATGTTGAGACCAAGTTGTGCTGGAGTGGCTGTCACATTGTCGGTCTTCTCTTGCATCTGCAGATGGGTATGGGAGAGTAGGACCAGGTCATCTGCAAAGTCCATTTCGTCAGGCTGTGTCCAAGGTGTCCACTGGATCTCATTTCTCTTCCTTGCTGTAGATATCTTCATAGTTTAGTCTATGGCCATCAAGAAGAGAAGAGGTGAAAGTAGACAACCCTGGCGGAATCTCCAGCCCTCACTTGAAAGGGTTCTGTGAGTTGTCCTCCATGGACTATCTTGCAGGTCATTCCTTTGTAAGAGTTCCTAATGATTCTTACATGTTTATTTGACACACCATAGTGGCGGAAGAGTTTCCAAAGGGTCTCTCTGTCCATGATGTTGAATGCCTTCTCATATTCGATGAAGTTAACATAGAGGGGGAGTGCCATTCCATCGACTACTCAGTGATGATGCACAGTGTTGCAATCTGGTCTGTGCAGGATCTATTTTTGTGGAAGCCATCTTGCTGGTCTCGCAACTGAGAATCAACTTGTTCCTTCATTCTGTTCAGGATGACTCTCTTGAACACTTTGCCTAGGGTTGATAGAAGAGTTATCCCTCTGTAGTTTGAGCAGTTACTCAGGTCACCTTTCTTGGGGATCTGGATGAGATTGCCCTTCTTCCAGTCGGATGGCACCATTTCCTCTAGAGAGTTTCCTTGTTATGTCATAGAGGTATTTCAAGTTTCTATGTCTTGCTGCTTCCTGGGCTTCTGTGGCAAGACCATTGATGAATCTTCGCTTGTCTGCTCTTAAGCTTCTTGTTGCTTCCTTGTTGGTTTTGGTGTATTCACCCTGAGCTTTCACTTTGTCTGCTCTTGTTTGGCTGATATTGACTGCAGCTTTCTTTTCCTTTCTTTCTTGGATGTTGCTGAGATACTCAATGGAGATCGATTCTTTATGTTGGTGTTTCTTGGGAACCAGTACCTCCTGGCAGGTTGACGTCACTGTTTCTTTGATCTTCTCCCACTGACTTTCTACTGGGTCTCTCCCGTCCTCTAGTTCTTGCAGGACTTGAAACTTGTTACTGAGGGTGACTGAGTATTGACTCAGTTTCTGTGCATCTTTGAGGAGGGTGGTGTTATATCGCTGTTACTTCGACATCACGTCTGCTCCTTTTATTACTCTCACATATGGCAATGGCCTCTGGAACGTCTTGGAAATGCAGACATTGTCAATCTGATTCTCTGTTGAATTTTCAGGTGACACCCACATTGCCTTGTATATTTTTTGTGTGGGAATACTCTACCACATATCACCAGACTGTTCAGGGCACAGAGTTCTGATAGCCTTTCACCATTGTCATTCATGTCGCCAAGGCCATGCTTGCCTGTGACATCTTTGTACCCAGTGTTGTTTGAAGTCCCCCATTAGTAAGG
Source organism: Calotriton arnoldi (assembly GCA_963921515.1). Lineage (NCBI taxonomy): Eukaryota > Metazoa > Chordata > Amphibia > Caudata > Salamandridae > Calotriton > Calotriton arnoldi. The sequence goes on along the minus strand of CAWUFW010003837.1, from coordinate 329,246 downwards.
TGATGTCTCTCTCAAGGCATTTCTCCAGGACGGACTGGAGTCTGTTGTAAAACTGTTCTTTTTCCTCATCTTTGTTGTCATAACATTTCACGTTGCTCCACATTTTCTTTGTTCTGAAGGCTGCTGTGATGGTTCTGGGACCATGGGGTACCCATCCATTCAGAGCTCAGTTGGCTGCTGGCATTAGCATCAGTGCTACTCTCTGAGTATATGGGCATTCTCTTCCTCATGTACAGAATACAGCAGCATTCCTCCGGGAACCAGTCTTTTCTGTCCGGACTGTGTCCATCTAGTCTCGCTGATGCCAAGCAGGACAAGGTTGTATTTCTTCATCTCCGCTGTGACTTGGGCTGTCTTGCCTGTCTCGTACATGGGCCTCACATTCTATGTCCCTATGGTGATGGTCTTGGTCGAAAGCAGATGGATCGGCTTTGTGGCTTGCAGGAATCTCTAGCTGTCAATACAAGGCGTCATAGCTCTCCATGAAGGAGATTCCTTTCTTCCTAAGGCGGGTTGTCTTTTGGTCGATGTTCCTGTAGTTCTAATTTTTTTACATGGTGGGGTAGCTAGCCCCATGCATCACCTTTCATAGCTGGGCTTGGGACTGGCCACGGCGGAGTTACTGTGATCATACTGTGCCTGAACCCTTACCGATCAGTTTTTGGAGGCACTATGCAGGACGTCTCAGGATGGAGGTGAAGAAGGACAATATGCACTTAACATAAAGATGACTTTTGTATCCTACTTCAGGAATGAAAAAAGTGGAAGAAGGACATGAGACAGAATTGTTGTGCAAAATTGTATGTGAGGCAGTAACCACGCGACGACTAAATGTCAGCCAAACATGACATTGCGTGGTAAAGGTGGAGCAGTCCACTGGAACTATGGCCGAGACTAATGAGGCAATAAAGGGGAGGCTAGGGAACCTGGAAGACTGAATAGAAATTCTACAACCAAAGTGAACTGATCTGGAGTATAAGGCACCCTGAGTCAATATTCACGTTCGGAATATGACAGAGAGCTCAGAGGGACCCAACATCATGGATTACGTAAAATATCTTTTTGCCCATTTCATAAAAAAGAGATCCACATAGAAATGGTCCGCTGAGTTGGCCATAAATGACAAGGTGAATCTAATTACCCAAGGGATATAATGTTGAAAATTACATCTTCCAGCAGAAGGAGTTGCTGATCAGAGAATTTAGATGCAAAGGCCCCACGTTTTTACAGGGAGGAAAAGTATTAGTGCTAGAGGGTTTCCTTCAAGTCACCCCTGCCAAAAGAAAACTGTTCTACCCAATTATAGACAAGATTATGAAAAAGGGACTGCACTTTCACTGGACATTTCCTTGTGGCATCCAGTTTCAAAGGGATGCAAAAAACTACCATGTCACAACAGTAAACAAAGGCAAGGCAATGCCAGTTCTTGAAGGGGGAGTAGAGAGATTTCGATCTCCAGCAGAGACCAAAGCACTCAATGATATTTGAGATATGGCACAAGCAGACAGAGAAGCCTGGATAGAGGATGAAAACACTGGAACATTGTAAAGACCAAGAACAGTCCTGAGCTCATGAGTATGTCTGATAACTTTGGAACAAGAAGTGTCTAGTGGCCCCTGTCACTTGGGGCCATGACAGCTCCCTGCTGAGGGAATCAAAGAGGTATTCAACCTTGGCAGCAAAATATTGTGGTACCAGAATATATGCTATGTATCTTAAAAGTGCATAGAAGTGCAGTAAAGAATAGTAAATATATACTTACCTCCTTGATATTTTAGAAAAACAGTACACTAGGTAATAACTTAGGAGAGGAATGGAGATTCCAAGGGGCTGCCTGGTGGCGTTCTGAGAATACCAATGCAATAGACAGTCTGCGGAGTGCAAGGATCAGGCATGAGGCTGTTTTGATTAGATATAATTTTGCTTTTAGCTTAATGTCAAATATTGTCATGGTTTGCTATTAGGGGAGAGGGCTGGAGTGGATTGGGTTAAAGGGAAGGAAGGTTATATAGGGACAATTTTGAAATAGGTAAAAGGACTGGAATAGGCAGATCTCACCAGTCCCCTAGCATTAAAGGTCCTTTAAGTTCAAGTTAAATAGTGAATTTACCAACAAAAAGGTAAAGAATATGATCCAAATTGGAGGATTCTAAAGTAGAAAGTGTTTTCTTACAGGAAACTCATTGGAGGTGGTTCAAACCAAAACATTACACAACCTAGATCCATGCAACAACAGATGAAAAAAGATGTGAAGTGGCTTTTTTCTCACAAATATGCTGAGGCAGTGGTCATGGCAACTCAAATTTACATTACAAATCTTGGGTTTAAGGACCAACATAATACCATTTTGTTGCAAGGGTCAAGAAGAACTGTTAGGTCTTGTTACTAGGAGAGGAATGTTGTATATGTCATCTTGTGATGCAATGTTCCAGGAGTTATGGTTCTAGAGGGTTGGAATGGAACAAGCACAGTTGGGAGCTCATCGTGGTCTAGTAGGGCTGGTGATCTGTTCTACTCTTTGAAATAAATCAACATTATTTAATCAAGTGAAGGCTACTTGATTGTTGAACTTAACATTGACAACGAGCTGAAGAAGGAATATTCACCAATCTTTAATTCATTAGAAACCTATGCGTGGAATTGAGGTTAATATCAACAGAGGAACTGGCAGGAGGTACCTCATATGTAGAGCAATGCTCATTTTGATGAAGTTGCAGTGTCTCTGACTGCAGGAACCGAGACGCAGAGTACAGGCTACAGTGGAAAGGAGGAGATTGCAATCACACCCACAAGTGACTTATCAGAGGAGCTGTGTTCGTGGCCAGTGATGTGGGAAGTTTGATGACGTGGAAAGGCTTAACGGTCTCAGCGAGAGAACAACATGCATGTCATTTGTCTCAAGGAGGAGCGCGTCATGTCAGTGACTTAATGTATGACTCGCCGTGAGAGGCATAGCTTCTGTTGGAGAAACAACTAGACTGTGGACTGCGGCAGCCATTTTGGAAGAGTACGTGGATGGTATAAATTGTGGGCAAACCTTTTCCTCGCAATCTGAATAGGTATTTATTGGCAAGTACATGCATTCGGTGATGCGCACACCATTTAAGTTTGGTAACAAACTGGTTACTCATATTTTGATGTTTATTTTGGCATGTATGCACATACAATGATGCACACATCATTCAAGTGTAAGGAAAGGAGTGACACATAGTGGAGCAAGTGTACTGTTGATCCGATTTCTTTTTGGCAGCCAATGAGTTTGTGTAGGCAATTGATGTAACAAGGAGACCGAGTCACATATTTTTTATTAGCCTAGATTGGGTATGCACATGAGGTAACAACAAAGTGACTAATTTTTTTGATGCCTTTATAAAGAATGCTGTCCTCTGATATATTGTTTGCTGCATTGGGGGAATTTTTGTGAGTTGAGTGGGGATGGGAGTAATGGTACATTACTCATAACTGTGTATAATTCATTGTGCATTTATTTGATTTGTATTGAATAAGAACAGTGTTAGGAAGGTAATTGTCACCATGTCAAGTTCCTTTCTGACAAAGGTGAACCTGTTCTTCGTTGGAATAGGTGGAAACAGATTTTTGATTCATATCTGATTGCTATGGGGAAAGAAGTTTTCAGCTGCACGCAAAAAATCCATATTGTTGCATAATTTGGGATTTGAGGGGAGGAATGTTTATGAAAGTTTTGACAAAGTGAATGTTGGGGAAGATGAAGATGAACCCAACAATATGTTCGACATGTCAGTGATGATGTTGGAGAAATGTTTGGGATCACAGATTAATGTGGTTTTAGAGAGAGACACAAATTTTTTACAAGGTTGCAAGGTTAACAAAAGAAGATAGGTAGTTATGTTGCAGCGTTACAGACCTTGGCCCGCACATGTGAGTTCGAACAGTTGGCTAATTATTTGGTGAGAGATCAAATTGTGAGATGTACAAATGATGTCAGGGTACAAGAAAAGTTATTGGCCAAGAACCCTAATTTAAGAGATGCTGTAGCAATTCTTGAGGCGGTGAAGAACATAAGCATGTGGGTACGTGAAATGCAGAATGAAAAAGAAAAGGACAGTAATTTGGGTTCAGATAGCATAATTAATGAGGCAAAACGTTTATGTAAACATGTAGACAAGGAAGGGGACAAAAGGTTTGCTATAAAAACAAGGAAGGCAATAAGAGATATGAGAAAAAAAAATCAAAATGATGCTAAAAATGGACGAATTAAGTGTTTTAGATTTGGAAGTGAAGGACATCTCTCCAACAGTCTTGGATGCTTTGCATTGTTTGCGTGTTACAAAAAAATGAGGCAAGAAAGGACATTATGCTCGTGTGTGTAGAGGGTCTAAACAACAGGTGTGAACTGTGTGGAAGAGGAAGAAAAGTACGTGTTGAGTGTAAGGAATGATGGACAGGTAGATGCTGATCCAATTGATATTCCAGAATGTGAAATTGCGGTTGATGGGAAAAGCGTGTCAGTACTAGCTGACTCAGAATCCCCATACATTATGATTGGCGATTAATTTGGGAGATGTTATTTGGTGATCAAAGTATTACTTTACAAGCTCCGGATACAAACCCAGTGGGATATGGAGGTGTGAAATTTGATGAGTTGGGATATTCAGTGATGAAGATTCAATTTGCTGATCGAGCAACTGTGGGGAAGGTGTATATGGCCAGAAGAGTAGATAATCTTTTGGGGTGGAGACATCAGAGGGATATAGAAATAAGGCTTAATCCTAATTCTAAACAAAAAGTGGTGATGACGAATGACTTGTTACCTGATGATATTAATTCAAGATTCCCCAAAGTATATGGCAATGATTTGGGATTGCTTAAAAACTTTGAACACAAAATTGTATTGAAAATGGTGCAGTACCATGTGTGTCTAAATTCAGAAACGTTCCTCAGGTGATGATGGGACCAATGGAACAAGAGATTAAAAATTGAAAGCAAAGGGTGTGATTAAAGAGATAGGGTGCTCTGAGTGGTTGGCCCCTGCAGTCTTGGCACCTAAAGATGGTGGTAAGAGAATTTGCATACGTGTAGACTTGAGAGGATTAAACAAGCATATCTGGGTGGATAGACAGCCTCTGCCAAATATCTCTGAGACACTGGCAATGATCAAGGATGCAAAGATATACAGTGTGATGGACATGTCCTCTGCTTACACCATGTTAAGCTTCATCCTGATTCTAGACCTTTGACATTGTTTGTGACCCTTCTTGGAGCATTCCGATATATTTGCATGCCTTTTGGTCTTGCTTCAGCGGCGCATGTTTCTAGAGGTTCATGAAGAAGGTGTTGGAAGTTCTGGATAAATTATTATTCTTTCAGAATGACATACTGGTTTATGGTTAAAGTTAACAGGGACATGAGGAAGTGTTATGGAAGGTACTGGAGCAGTTGCAAGATGCTGGATTGGTCATAAAAAGAAAGGTGAAAATTCTGAGAGTTGCAACTGTGATTTATTTGGGTCACACTATTTCAGATGAAGGCATTACACCTAAAATTGATCCGGCAAGTAGTATAATTCAAGCTCCCAAACCAGAGAACAAGGATCAGTTACGTTCTTTTTTGGGTTTGGCTGAATTTTGTTCAAAATGTATTCAGAATTTTGTCAGTATTTCGCAAACTTTGAGGGTATTGTTGAAAAAGGGTTCTCAGTTTATTTGGACTGAAGAGTGTGAACAGGCTTTTAAAAACATTAAGGCCAATATTGGAAAATTATCGATTTTGTGACCCTTTGATGCTAATAAAACAATGATTTTGTCTTCTGACGCCAGCATAAAAGGTTTGGGTGTGGTTTTATCTCAAGTGGTTAACCGGGAGTAAAGAGTGGTTGCTTTTGCCTCCCGTTCTTTGAAGGGTGGAGAAGAACGGTATTCCATAACTGAGCGAGAGGTGTTAGCTGTATATTGGGCCATACATCATTTCAAATTTTTCTTGTGGGGAATACCATTCACAGTAAGGTCAGACTATAGATAACTGACTAGAATTTTCATGTGCAGAGAATTACAGAATTTTTCACCAAGGCTAAGAAGGTGGTCTGAGGGTTTAACTAGCTATAATTTCATGGTGGAGTATGTACCTTGTTCAAAAAACAGTATGGCGGATTGTTTATCACGGTTGCCATTTGTGGTGATGGAAAAATTGTGAAAGTACATTAGTGACTTTGGTATGTGAACTAGCTTTGAAGAATGAAGAGTGGGAGGATGCCAACTAGAGTGATTTGGATCTAGTGATGTTGAAAGAGTTTATTGTGTAAAGTTGCCAGAAGAAAAAGAAATACCGTCCACAATGGAATTATTTTTTTGTGTAAAAATGATGAGTTGAGCATTGTTGGAGGTAAGATATACAGGGGGAATGTGTGGTGGCTCCCAGAGCTTTGAGAGGAAAGTTGATTAATTTAGCCCATGAGGGACATTTGGGAAGGAATAAGACAAAGGCTAGATTGCGTGAGTGGTATTGGTGGCCAGGTATGGATCATGAGATGGAATAAGTGGTGAAGACGTTTTGGCACTGTGCAAATAATGACAAGTCAAAGAAAACTCATGCTGTTCCTTTATCTCCAGTTGAGATTCTGGTAGAACCGTGAACCAAACTGGTTTTGGACTTTGCGGGTCCACTGGACCTAATGGCTCATGATGAAACATGTCATGCTACTGGTGGATTACACATCTAAGTGGGTAGTTACTAAATGTGTGCCTGCTGCACACACTGGAACTGTTATTGAGTTCTTGAAAGATGAGTTCTCGAGAGAAGCAATTCCTAAGTGTCTTGTTACTGATTATGGGGTACAGTTTGTGTCACAGGAAATGGGAAGTTTCTTGAAGGAACTGTCTGTGGTTCATTTTAAGACAGCTCTTTTTGCACCCAAAGACTAACCGCCTAGCTGAGAGTATGAATAAAACAGTAAAGAGCTGTGCACAGCATGCACTTCTTAATAAAAAAGCATCGAAAGTTGTGTTGAGGGAAACTTGGTGGGCATATCCGGTCACACCTAATGGGGTAACATTGTATTGTATTGTATTGTATTGTATATAGCATTTATAGAGCGCAACAAACACCCTGCGGGTATCCTGGCGCTAAAGATATATGAATACAAACCAGCGTAAAGCGAGAGGGACAGAACCTAAAAGCATTACTCAATAACGACAGGATCAATTTCTAGGGAACTGCCACGTTTTGATCCTTTTCCTGAACAGGGACAGGGTACTGCATTGTCTAATTTCAAGTGGGAGAGTGTTCCAAAGTTTTGCAGCAGCAAAACTGAAAGATCTTCCTCCTAGTCTGACCCTGTTAAACCTGGGTACCTTAGCCAAATAGGCAAAAGAAGAGCGAAGGGTCCTGGTAGGAGTATACCAAACCAATTTCTTCTGCTAACGGCCTAGGACCGAGTCCATGCAAGGCCCTGAACCCTATACAAAGGGATTTAAAATAAATTCTTTGCTGCACAGGGAGCCAATGTAGCTCCGCTAGGCACATTGAGGCGGAAGAGCCACGTGGCCTAGACAGAGCCAATTTCGCCGCCGTGTTCTGAACACGCTGCAGTCTCTGTATCAGATACCTAGGGGACTCCAGCAACAGAGCATTGCAGTAGTCAAGTCTCACTTAGGATAACGCCTTGAACAACCAAGGCTCTAGCCGAAATTGGGAGCAACGGGAGTATCTTTCTCAAAGCCCTAATGAGGCCAAAACATCACCCCACCATCTTGTTCACTTGCGTCTCTAGTGACAGGTTAGCATTAAACATGACTCCCAAATTTCGCACCGTCTTAGATGGCACCAAGGCAGTGGACGAATCAAGGGGCCAGAAGTTGTGCGGAAGAGGCAAATTGACCCTCCCGACTGTGCAGTGTACAATTTCGGTCTTATCCGAGTTAAATTGTAAAGAATTATTACGTAGCCACTGCGCAGTGTCATGCATACATGCATGAAAATCCTCCAGGGCATCAGGTAGGGTTCCATCAAGAGATAAAATGATCTGAGTGTCATCAGCATAATTTACCAATTTCACATTATGAGCCCGAATGATATTAATCAGTGGGCTCAAATAGATGTTAAATAAAATTGGGCTAATGGCAGATCCTTGTGGGACCCCATGACAGATATTAGTGAAGGCTGACTGGAAAGGAGGGAGAGCCACTGCCTGACACCTGCCAGACAGATAGGATCGAAACCAGTCCAGGGCGGTGCCCACTACTCCCACCTCCTCTAAACGTGTTAGCAGAATGTCATGGTTGACCGTGTCGAAAGCGGCAGACAGGTCAAGCAGAATAAGTATTGCTGATTGTCCCCTGTCTGCCAATAGACGCAAATCGTCCAGCACGGTCACCAAAGCAGACTCGGTTCCGTGTTCTGGACGGAAACCGAGTGTACATCTGCCAGACAGTTGTTACGTTCTAGAAAAGCTGACAGAGATTTGCTAACCAAACGTTCAAGGATCTTCACTGGGTAGGGGAGGAGAGAGATGGGCCGATAGTTGCCCGGGCAGGTTGGATCAAGAGTGGCCTTCTTCAAAAGTGGCGTAACTACAGCCTGTTTCCAGCAAGATGGTACAACTCCACTAAATAATGATTGATTACAGATCTGTCGGAGCCTGGGGAAAAGTTCTGATGCAAATTTCTTCCAAATTTTATGCGGAAGGGGGTCCAGTGGAGAGCCCGAGGAAACACCCAGAGCAAGCCTGTTAAATTCCTCATCAGAAAGGGGCTCAAAATGGTCCAAAAAACTCAGTTTATCGGGCCCTTCACCAATCTGTGTTCCTGCACCAGACACCCCTCCCACATCAACAATTGAAGTAGCTGCCCCGGGAGTCACCGCCTCTGTCCACCCAGAAAGGTTGGTTTTAAGACCAGAAATAATTGTTCTAATTTTTTCATCAAAAAAATAGCCAAACTGTCACAGAGATCTTGAGTAGGCTGAACCTCATTTTGTAGGCACTGAGGATTAGTAAGGTCATCAACAATTTTAAAAATGCATTTAGACTTATTCAGCGAGTTCAAAATGAGCTCTGCAAAATATTCCTGCTTCGCAGCAAGAATTTCTTTTTGTAGAGAGAAATAGCCACTTTCCAAGCGATCTTATCCTCATTCAAATAGTACTTTCTCCACTTCCTTTCTGCCTGTTTATATTTTAATTTCAGGGCTTTCAGTTTTTCATTGAACCACCTAGCAGAGGGTCTACCCCTATTTTTACAGTTTTTCAAAGGGGCAATTTCATTAACAGTTATAGTAATGAAATTACGGAGGTCCATATAGTTCTCTTCCACTGACTTAAGCACATCAAAATCCCCATTAATAGAGAACGTTGGTGACTGTGCTGCCTTTTCCAATATCCTCTTCCAGTCCCTTCCCAGGAAGCTCCTAACATCCTCGAAGCAGGGGCTCCTCGACTGGGGATGGCCGTCAGAAATTTAACCAAATGGTGGTCAGTCCAATCTACAGGAAGCACCTCCATATGGTCAGTGACCCCTTCCTCACTGAAAACTAGATCAAGCATATGCCCTCCTATGTGTGTAGGTCCGGTTACTCCCTGAAGCAGGCCAAGACTTTCACAAGATTGAAGGAGAGTATTAAATCCTGTATCTAAGGTCCCATTTAGCCAAAGATTGAAGTCCCCTGCAATGAGCAGTCTCGAATGAGTGACAGCCATATTAGTAAAGACATCAATCAACACCTGCAGTTGAGACAGATTGACCGCACCAGGGGGCCTATAGCACACAATACCATCTAATAAGTGCCCCTGGGATTTTTAGAGAGAACCCCAGAAGCTCAAAACCCTCTACAGCATCGATATCCATAGGGACAAAATCCCATCCTTCCCTAAACATAAGACCAACCCCACCGCCTCTACCTATAGCTCTAGGCTTATGAAAAAACTTATAGCCTGGAGGACACGCCAATCCTGGATCGAGAGCGGAGTCAGGATAGGTCCATGTCTCTGTCATGAATAGTATGTCAAGGTAATGTGTTTCGATGAGCAATTGGATCTCTGTAGCATGTTTAGAGAGAGATCTAACATTGAGTAACCCACAGACCAGAGCCTACTTCCTAACATAATCCGACCTTGGGCTGGCCGGGGTCTCAAATACAGGCAAACCTACCCCAACACCTCCATTCTCGCCTATCTCCCGCAGTGTCTGACTTGAATAGCAGAGTTTCCCGATATCACGCACAGCATGGCTGGCGCTGTGTGTGGAACGTGCGCGGACGGGCGCAGATGGGCTTGCCTTTGGTGCGCCTTTGGCGCGCCGTTGGCGCGCCCGCTGCGCACGTCCGCTGCGCTCCCTCGATCTTGCCGGCATAAATATCCGGTGTTGACGTCAGCTCCATCCCTCACCCGCTCTGATTGGCCGCCCTGGGGGAGTGGCACTAGGAGGCCACAACGAGGCTAGTAGCGCCGGTAGCGCTATTCACGGCAGAATACAACGTTTAAAACCACAGTGTCAAATTCATCAACAATACACAAAGACTAAAAGCTTTTTTTTAAAAAAAGATTCTGAAGAGCTCCCTAAGCGCTGGGCAGCAAACACACACTATGTAGCGCTCCCGCGATCTTGCCGGCATAAATATCCGGTGTTGACGTCAGCTCCACCCCTCACCCGCTCTGATTGGCCGCCCTAGGGGAGTGGCACTAGGAGGCCACAACGAGGCTAGTAGCGCCGGTAGCGCTATTCACGGCAGAATACAACATTTAAAACCACAGTGTCAAATTCATCAACAATACACAAAGACTAAAAGCTTTTTTTTTTTAAAAAGATTCTGAAGAGCTCCCCTAAGCGCTGGGCAGCAAACACACACTATGTAGCGCTCCGCGATCTTGCCGGCATAAATATCCGGTGTTGACGTCAGCTCCACCCCTCACCCGCTCTGATTGGCCACCCTGGGGAGTGGCACTAGGAGACCACAACGAGGCTAGTAGCGCCGGTAGCGCTATTCACGGCAGAATACAACGTTTAAAACCACAGTGTCAAATTCATCAACAATACACAAAGACTAAAAGCTTTTTTTTTAAAAAGATTCTGAAGAGCTCCCTAAGCGCTGGGCAGCAAACACCCACTTTGCGGTTCTTAGAGGTAGGAAGCCTCACTGTAAATTGAATCCAGAGTGGTTAAAATTGAACAGTGAAATGGTTAAACAACACTCTAGTAATGACCTAGATTTGCAAAGGTTAGAACATTAAAATAAATATAAGGCACATTATGATGATGACGAATTGTGTGCATGAATGCAGATGGAAAGTGGGTGATAGAGTGTTGGTAAAGAGAACAGGAATGATGAAGAAGGGAAGGTCCAAATTTATGGGACCTTTTGTAATTAAAGCTCTGAAGAAAAATGTTGCTACACTAGATTCAGGAAATGTTTGGAGCATGTTGAAGTTAGTAGTAGCAGGAGGTTTCGCTTCTCAAGATGTACAGACTATAAATTATAACAGTGTGGAGTTATTCAGGTACCACAAACCTCCACAATAGAGAATAAGACAAAATTCAACTAATGTAACAACATTTTCTTCCCTGTGCTCATCTTCAACCGCAATTGGAAGCTTGGCCTCATCAATTCACACTCAGCTGCAAAAATGTTCCAGAAATATGGGACTTCTTACTCAAATGTATAGAAGAAAATGGAAGTAGGAACAGGAATGGCATACCTCTTCATCCAAATTAAATATACTTGCTTTAAAATATTCAATGGAGGGCAAACCTCAACATAATTAAGAGCACAAAAAGGCTCCTTCCACCAAAGGCAACAATGATGTACCAAACCATTCAAAGAAAATATATCATATCTTTAAAAAATGCCAATCTTGAAGTTCTGAAAAACTCACCCAGTCCCTCCCAGAGACATTGTGAAGATTTGATCAACTTATTCAGACAAAGATCACCAAAATCAGTGAATCCATCATAAGCAACACACCTTATCACCTTATCAACTACCAAACCCCCATCTATCCAGCCTTCCTTTTACTCCTTTACCCCATGCCAAAAGAAAAGTGGCAGATCAGGCCAGGACAACCAATGCCTCCATCTCCCTGCACAACCTTGCCCAACGGCAGTCATGAAGAAAGGTTTCCCACTCTGTGCGTTTTCAACACGATGAATGCTTCTTTTCTAAGCTGGACCCCTTGGAACATGAAATAATCACACCCTACATAACAACTTTGCGGCTAACCCTTTTTCCCATAAAGTGCACATCCTTTTTAGGTCTCGCCTACGCAGCGCGCATGCACTGCATAGGCAAAAAGACCTTTAGGAATCGTTTCGGCTTTTCAGCCAAAAACGTGCACGCGTTCCATTGCCTTCAATGGCAACGCGTGCACGTTTGGCGATTCCCTTGCAGGAGCGAGCAGCTGGCGCCATATGGTAGCAATTATCGCGCCTTGCTGCTCGCTCCCGCAAGGGAATCGCGCGGGCCCCCTCCTCTCTCCCCTCCCCCCTGCTGCTGTGCGAGGCGCGCGCGCTTGTTTTTCTTCTTACAAAGAAACAGACAACTTAAGTGGTGCTAGAAGGGCATTGATTCCCCCTGCATCATGAAGTCGTGAAGAGCCCGTCCACCTTGGTGGCCAATGGAGTCCCCCAGGCATAATTTAGGTCCCAGATGGCTGGGCCTGCCGTAGACTTACCATCAATAGAATCTGAGTAGCGAAGTAGGACTTAGAGCGCAGACAGTTGTGCACAGAGGCCAGTCCACTCCACAGTAAACCCAGCCGGCCCGACACAGTGACTGGTAAGAAGTTAAAGTTCCCAAGAAGTGATGTACAATTTCTAAAGAATCACTGTACGTCAGCGGTGCAGCCCATGTTTACATTTCACCTGTTAAATTAACTTAATTTTCCAATCCCGAAGACTATTTCTTTTTGCCAAATGTTGTGTTTCTGTACTTTTTTTAAAGCAACATACAGTGTGCTCTGTAAACCTTGTGGTTCCATAGTGCTTTACTGAGTTTGGGTTGGCGGGTGGTGTTAATCATGACAGGGCATGAGTGTGCCCTCCAGGCATTACAAGTTTCTGAGCTTGCCGACCAGTCATAATGGTATTCAGACTACCGACTTGTCTAATCGTTTGTCTCTCTGAAGAGTGCACAAAGCGATTAAATATTATCACACGTGTGGTAACTGTAACTACGATTTTATATGGAAGTGTGGGAAGGCGGTACACAGCTGTTGAAATATTGAGAGCTCCAAAGGAAAAGAAAATGTGCTTACCAGGGAGGAAAGGGTAGATCATGTGTGTGTTAGCGAGAAAATGGTGAAGGGGGAGGGGGCAACACAGGGAGATACTTGAAGAAAGACAGTGATAGACATGCAACCTGTGCAGAGGGACAATTTCACAAAGATGTGGAGAGAGAGAGAAAGAATGGAATTGGCTGAAAGAGTGAGAAACTCTAGAGGAAAGTCTGAATAATAACCCATGACAGATTGAAGCACTCTGAAGGCCACTTCCCTTCGACTGACATTAGTCATGTTTAAATCACAGGTGTGGCTTGTTTTAGAGGTATATTGTTTAATGTGTGATATGTGTGGATACAATTATAGAACACTCACAGGCATGCATATACTAGACATTGCTCTGATTAACTCGTGAGGAAGTGTCACTCGTTCAGCAGCATTGACACACTCTAAAACCATAGAAATCCACACATAAGGAATCCAAAACTTGGCAGCTATGTCACTCTCCTGAGGCTTGCCCGGTGCTGCGGCGGGCTGGGCAGTGGGGCCAAGTCGGCGAGTTCGCTGACTGTAGTAACTCCTGAGTAATTATAATAATTCATTAGCATGCGGCTGAGATCATCCACACTGGAGCCTCTCACATCCTGTTTGGTACAGTCGGGTCGCACAGTGCCCTTCCATTTCTGGTGCTTTGCAGCAGTTTTAAGATCTCCTTAGAGTTTCTCGTTGCTCAACTTAGTGTCATTTCTGATATTTATGTTTCCCTCGTCTTCACTGCTTGATTTTGCGAGTGAGAAAGCGTCACTCATAGTCGTTGAATGTCACTCATACACTGAAATTATGAAAACGTCACATATAACCAATATGAAAACCTTTGGCAGCTGTGTGCCACCAATGATCGCTGACATCAGGTCCTTTCCTTTAAATCCTTCTGAAGCGCATTTAGAGGACCACTTCCAATACTCTCAGTTTTACAACAACACCTAAATCGAATTCCAGTGAGCCAGGGAATGATGTCCTAACCCAAAATAGCAGATTTCAAACCATGCTGATAGTACAGAATAAAAGTATCTGTACTAAACTGCATGGGCTAACTATACTCATTCCTCTTTATGCGAAGTTTCCTAGCTTGTTTAGCTTCTCTTGTGATCGATGTTCAATAAGGAGAGACACAAACAGCTACACGTCAAAAGGGTGTTAGGTGGCAGGCTAGGGTCAGCATCAAATCTGGTACCCTTGTTTAATTTTAATCTATTATTTTTCTCCCTACGGAGCACTCAGAATATTCAGAAAATGACTGGTATGTGCACAAACCTTATTTAAATAGACACGGTCACTATATCTTTTAAATGACCCTCAGGCAAAATCATTTGGTTCCTTCTGAGGCACACCCACCAAATTTTTCCATCTCAATGAAGAAATTATGAAGCAACGTTCCACACAGAAATTGAAACGTGTTGGCTGCACTTAGGAGAGCTTCGGTGCCACGTAAAAGATAGAAATTCACAGGACATTCTAAGGACACCTGAAGACGGGGGTTCTATTTTTCGTAAAAAAGCGAACAGGAGGAATGTTTTGCAATATGGGCACAGTACGTTTCTGTATGTTTTATATGTATAATTATTTATCATTGTTTTCCTTTCCTTCTTTTCATTTAAATTTTGTTGGCTGGTATATATGAAGAGATTAACAGAAAAATGTATAATGCATCGAATAATGGCATGCTGAAAGTGGTCTGCATGTCGTACAATTAAATAAATGTAAAGTATCCATGGTAGACGAGGGTTGTCCGATGTTTGATGTTCTGGGGCAGGTCATATGCATATACCTTTTTGTTAAAAAGAAACCTGCTTTATGCTAAATTTGATACTTTTAGGCATATGAAAAACACACATCATTCTACCTTTTCAGAATATTCCAGAAATTCGTAGATCATCCCAGGCACTCGCATCTTCACTTTTAGGCAAAAGAATATATACACCATATGCTTTACTGACCTCGCACAACACTTCAGACCTTATTGTAAGCGTGCCCCTTCTCAGAATCAAGGAACTGTCCAAATCATGTGGAAAGGGCATTTTAGACACCATGGATAATCTCACCTTGCCAACTGCCCAACTCACGGTGAAAAGAACATACAGTAAATTAAATATTGTCCGCAATATCAAAACTTCCTTATCAGTCAGTTCACCACCTCATTATGTTCCATAACCACAATAAATTCAGCACAATTTCTCACTCATCTGCAGCAACACAACTCTCCTTGCTTGCTAGAAACGTTTCTATCACAACACCAACTACAACACACCAGAGCGAGGAGTGTGCGGTTAATAACTATCCTGGGCCTGGTGCACCACTCTAGACAAAGAAAATGCATCCGTTGGTCAAATCAGCAGCCAACCGATGGTGCAAGAACACCTCCAGCAAAGGAACAATACAAGGAAAACATTGGAAGAAATGTACATGAGGTTCCAGATCGATACACAACCCATAGATTTGCTCACTGTGACATTGTTTCGGTCTCACTCATTCCTAGACATTTCATCATAACTGCGGAGAAAGGAGGGAGAAGTAGAAAACGTACCTTTTTGTCTGATAACGCACGCAAGAATAATGAGTCTGGGAGATCTCAACAGGTAAACTCACTAATGGCATCGTGGCGACCAAAGCACAGCTCTTCTCCGACCTACAACCTTTTGTATGTGCGTGAAAGTTTGATACAGCACAATATTTGAAAGGTGGAGGAAATCAGTCGCCCAATGAATGAGCAGCCTGCTGGGCACACTGCCAGGGCTACATATAGGTCATGCTAGAGCCAAGAAATCTTACTTCCAGGTAAGATCCCCAACAATGTGATTGCCCAATAGGTCCCGCAAGGATATACAGGAAACTTGAGAAATGATGACGCTATATGACTGTATTTTTAACCTGAAGTAGCAGGACATTCTTTGGATTACACATTTACTAAGATGTAGGTATTTAAACATTCAACCAGATGCTCATACTGGATGAAGTACTCCAGCTCGGACAGGCATGAAAATTGATATTGTACATAATTATTTCTATCACAGAACAGTAAACAAACTGTGTACTTGTGGTGTAAACATTTTAATGATATACTTTTTTTAAAATAAAACATGAATGTGAATACGCAGTTCCTGAATGCCTGTAACCTCTGTTGTCATTTCTAGGACTCGCCTATATAACTTTAGTTGTCTGTAGGCATTTTGCATATTACCGACACTATACAACATCGCCAAAAGCCATTGGCAAAGCTAATAGGTCCCAAAGGAGAGACCTGTTGGCTTTACCATAACTTGTTTAGAGTTGCAATGGAGCCTGGTGTAGCTTCTGGCACATTGTAAGAGAGGCACTGCAGACTTGGGGCTTATTTGTGAGGCCTTAAGCATTGGCATAGCCAATAGGTCTCGCCTTTGGGACCTTATAAGTATTTAGTTATGCAGCACAATATCCTTGGTGCAACAACATCAACTGTTGCATGGCTAAACACTTATAAGGTCCCAAAGGCGAGACCTATTGGCTGTGCCAATGCTTGTTTGACATATGGCACAGGTCTTGCTTAAGTCTTTATGACATCTTTTTCCACTAAAGATATCTTGGCCAAATGTATGGGCTTTTTTCTCACATGCTGGAGATTCTAAAGGTACACATGGTTTGTAGGTTCCCATGTATGGAACCAAGAAAATAGCCAAAATGTAGCAAAGTATGGATTTTGTGGGGAAAAAAATTAAAATAAATGTGTTGTGCAAGAAAGTGTTGGTGCCGCTTTCCCAAGAAACTGAATTACCAAAAAGGTTTGCTGTGCTACAATCACCCTTTTTTCAGTTTTCAGGATCGGGCAGAGTTGTAAAATTCTGGGGGTTTTTCACCTCAGTTTTTGCAATTTCCTAAGTGGTAGTCAATATTTTCTAATTTTGTGGTTTCTACGTACTTGCAGTTTGTGGTGTAAATATGTGTCACACCAATGTGTGAACTTCGAAAGCTGTACATTTCTGAGAAGTACATACAATTCTGAATACTGTAAGTGGGTCACTGGTGTAGGTTTGTTCATGATTTTCCCTAAGCACCTACTTGTTGAAATCGAAAACGAATTAAAGTAAGTAGGAAAAAGATAGAACTACATGATAATGTTTTCATCTATAGTTTCTTGCTGCAATGGATGATATTCAAGAGGAATATACTGTTACATCTATCAGACTCTCCTGCTCACTGTAATATATAGTGTTAGTTTCTTGACCAAAAACACAATATCCAGAGCTATCAACAGAGCTGCAGTGTTTAATCATGTTTCATTGTTTATCAAACATGCATCAAGTTATAAGGTAACATCTAAAGAAAAAATGGGTATAAAGGAAAGCCATGTGTTTTTGTAGTTTGTCCAGGAATCTGAGTTTAGGAATAGTGGTTATTCGTACGACTCTGAGTTTGAGGCTACCCTCATGTGAATGCAGGCTGACTTTGGCCTAGTCCTGTCATCTAAAGACTGGTTATGCTAAGATAAGTAAAACACATTTAAAGTAAGCATTTTTATCATTTTTATTTTTATCGTCATGAGCAATCTGTACATCCGGGCTGAATGTCTTTGCGACTGATGTTGCCTATGTAATGCTTTGTATCGCTCTCCCTGGAAAAAATTTCAATAAACAGATTTTGAAATTAAAAAAAAAAAAAAAAAGTAAGCATTTTTTTCCATCAGTTAAAAATGCTCTAACACACCAAAGTCAGACCAGCTGTCCTCCTCTCTCAGTTACCCACAGGAAGCTCCACAAAGTCACTATGCCATGCAAGTTCGTATGCTAGTAAACTCTGGGTGGGTCTATTCAAGGCTGTCGTCCTCAGAGGCATAACAAACAACAGCCCCTGCAGCCACTGAAGAGCAGTGGGGGCCCGAGCTTCAGGGGCCCCTTCCTGCACTATACACAGGCGGCAGGCCCCTGGACTGAGCGCTCCTGACTGGGTCCGGAACATGGGTCTCCATGTACTTTGCAGGGGTCCCCACAAGTTTCGTTATGCCACTGGTCGTCCTTCATTGGTGGCATTTATAAACAATTCTACTAATTAATCACAAGCCTGTGCCATGTCTGCTCATCCAGTCCCCCTCTACCTTCCATGCATAAGATTTCACCTTCTACCACCATGCAATAAACCATGTTCTGCCTCCATTTTACAGTGCTAGGCTCTACTAACAATCAACAATTCAGCGCTATGTTCTGGATTGCTATTAATATAAGGTGCCTGAATCTTATACCCACTCTTTTCTTGGGGTCCCACCTTCATGCCTAATACACATACTGTGGGTTTTAGGAGGTTTCCCCTGTAGGAGAAACTCCTACAGGTCACCAGGAAGAATGTTCTGTCTTCCTTTTCACCTATTTCGATTCAACAAACTAAAGATCTTCTTCTTGGTCTTAAATCCGGGGCGCCCTCCGACCCCTGCATGCCCTCCACACTTAAACTGGCGCCGGATGTAGTAGCTAATTTTCTGTGCAAGGTATTCAACGGAATGCTCTCGTCCGGTTGCTACCCAGCTAACTGGAAGGAAGCCATTGTTCTTCCGCTCCTTAAGAAACCCAATGCCGATCCCTTGGAGCTAAAGAATTTCCACACTATTTCCCTACTTCCCGCTCCAGCAAAAATTCTGGAGAAATTCATTAACACCGAATTGATGAAATACATTGACTCACAGGAAATGTTAGATTGCTCCCAGAATGGATTCCGCGCCGGTCACAGCACCGAATCTGCCCTTATTGCAGTCACTGACTGTATCCTGCTGCAGGTTGATCAAGGGGCTGGGCGGTGTTGATTCTGCTTGACTTATCAGCAGCATTCAACACCGTTTCCCCAGTGCGCATGGTCCAACACCTGCGGTAAGTGGGTGTTACGGGAAAAGCCCTACATCTTCTTCATTCTTTTATAACAGGTAGAATGTACACAGTCAGCTGCGGAGGCTTCAGAGCAAAGGCTTTCGCCCTCCCATGTGGGGTCCCTCAGGGCTCTTCGCTTAGCCCTACTCTTTTTAATTTTTATGTGACCCCTCTGGCCGAGCTGGTGAGATCTTACGGATTCCAGGTGCTCTCCTACGCGGACAACACCCAAATTATTGTTTCCATTACCAACGACCTGCAATTATTCGCAGAGAAGTTCAATCTGTGTATGTCAAACATCATTCGCTGGATGAAGGGCAATTCTTTAAAGATCAATGCAGACAAGATCGAGGTACTAGATTTTGGCTCACAGAATTCCATCTGGTCTAATGCCTGGGGGCCTGCCTCTTACAGCCCCGGTAAAAATAGCAAAAAATCTGGGGGTTATTTTTGATGAGGGCCTGACCTTTGATGCCAAAGTCAGCCGCACAGCTAGTACATGCTTCTATATTTTAAGAACTCTCAGAAGGGTGCTTCCTCTCATTCCCTCTGAACTGCATCGGCCCACTATCATTGCACTGATTACCTCTCGTCTTGACCACTGCAACGCCCTGTACCTCAATATCACTGCGACATCACTGAATGAGCTTGAGGTGGTACAGAACGCAGCAGCAAGACTGATTTTAAATATTCCCAAACATCAGTCTGCCAGAGATGGGATCCGTACCTTACACTGGCTCCCTATCAGGGAGCGTATTTCCTTCAAGGTCTTGAGTACGGTATACAAGGCCATGCATAGTAAAGGCTCGCCCCAACTCAAATCCTTGTTTCAATGGTACACTCCAGGGAGGACCCTGAGCTCATCCACACAGAAAAAACTGGTCTTGCCCAGATTTCGCAGGTCCAGATGGGGCGGCCGCTCCTTTTCGGTTGCCGCCGCCAGACTCTGGAACTCACTCCCCCTTCCATTGTCAACACAAGCTCTCTTTCGGTTTTCAGGAAACTTCTGAAAACATGGCTATTCCCCTCTTAATCAGCTGTTTATGCTTCTCCCTCTGCTCTTGTCTGCCCAGCGCCTTGACACCTTCGGGTATAGTGTGCTTTACAAATACTATCCTATCCTATCTGTAGTCCTGGCCGACACAGAGGTCACTTCTTTCCAATAATTATTGGGCAATCTCAGGTCCTAAACTATTACATGGTTAGCAAGTGGCTGCCCAGTCAGTGTACAGTCAGTGCATATTTTTATAGTCTAAGCTACATCCTCTGCAGGAAGCTGAACTGAATCAACTTCAAGCATGTGTTTCTAGGCACTTTAGGGTTATGTTGCAATGCTAAGCTCCATTCTTCATCCAGGATATCCTGACCGAAGTTTGTAGCCTATTTCTACCCAAGCTCATTCAGGAGTCGCTGTGGAGAATTCGGCAGCACTTTGTACAGCCATGTTACCACTTTTTTCTCAGTGCCCATAGTAAAGAAGTCAGGCAGCACCTGGCGTGAGGAGGTTCTCTGTCCCTCTCTCACAGGTTTCATGAATCAATGCCACCAAATCTCCCATATGTCAATTGCCCATTTGTTAGGCTGTGTCTTCCAACATCTAAATGGTTCTAAATGGTTTGAGGGAATCTCCTTCAAATAAATGTTCCAGTATTACTATGTCAGCCACAGTCCAGATTTCTAGGGTGCACACCCACTCCACAGTCTGCAAACCCAGCAGGCCCCAGATAAGTAGTTTAGGCAAATAAGTCAGCAGTGACAGTATCCATTGATGACACCTCCTGGATGTCACCACTGAACACCAATGTAAGAATCTCAATCCTTGTCAGAGTGAATCACTAAAGTAACTAAATAAACCTGAGCTCAATCCCCTAGTAGCACAGAGCAGACAGGCTTAACTTAGAGGCATGTAAGATATTTATACAGTACTAAAACAATAATAAAATCAATGAAAATTCCAAAATGAATTAGAAAAATAAAAATGTAATAATCAAAATAACACCAAACTGTCAAAAATCCAATAAGGGGAACCGGAGTTATGAATTTTGACATTTTTAACCAGGGTGTCACACAGAGTCTAGTCCAGGTCTAGGTTCAACTGATCAGCTGGACAATTGCAGGAAAAGGCCTATTGTTTGCGTGTTTTGTCCCTGTAGCTTGAACAGGAAGTCATCCTTATGCCCCTTGGAGTCCACTACTTTGTCAGCAACTCCTGTCTTCTAGGCTCTTCGCAGGTCTCAGGCAGCAGGTTCAGTCCTCTTCTGATCTTCCACAGGCCCGGTGATGTCCTGAAGTGGGTGCTCGGAGATGGCACATTTATGCCTGGCATGAGATAGTGGGAGGGAATGATCTCTGGGGACAACCTAACTAATAGGGTAAAGGTTCCCAGGGCTAACCCTTCCCACTTAGGGCATTTTCGCAGAAGGTCTTCAGCTACACTGAACTTGGACTCTGGGGGTGTGTATGTGGAGTGTACTATGGTAATCCTAGTGCCCTCCCACATATAACACTAAAATCCAGTTTGAGGCAGGACCTGTAGCCACGACAACCTCAGAGATAGAAGTCTGGTAGAACAAAAGCTGAGTTTGTAGCAACCAGATAATGGATGCACAAGAGCTGTTCTGGCAACCTCTTTCCATCCATTGAAGTGCACCCCAGGTGATATATGTAAGCTCAGCTGACCTGTCAAACAGGTTTCAACACTGTAATGCCAAAAGAAGTCCACTGTGATTGGAGTCTACCTGGCTGGGAGGGACAAAAGAAGGGTCTTGCTCAAGTGTCAGCTAACATTTACCTGTAACAGGGGAGGCCTCTTTGAAGTTAACCCCGAGTGTCATATGAAAAACTCAAGCAGACCTGCCCAGCAGGGTGTGACATTCAAGCAGGATTTGACACTTTGATTTAATAAAAGAGGCTCACAGCATTACCCTCCATATTCTGTCAGGTGCATCTCTGCCCATTCTGGTCACCCATTTGTTTGCTCCTGGGATGCATTTCACACTAATTTACATCCATTCAGATGCTAATTAGTGAATAACAGCAGTAGTAGGACAAGTGCAAAATGACCTCGGGGTCTTTAGATATGGAACGGGTAGTTTCCCAAACATACCTTTTCCAAAATATTTTGTAAAAATCTGACTTCACCATTGAATTGGATTTTAATAACTACTCAAAACAGATGTTTGATTCATTTTCTAGCTAGTCCCATTCCTGAAATATAGTCATAGTATTTTATTTTATATTCCAGTATTATCCTATGGACAGCCAGTCTTGCATCAGTGAAGTTTTTGGGGCCACTTGACTGTAAGGACACATGTAACATTAAACTTTTACATGTTCTACTTTTAAATACCATGCATTCTGCCTTATGGGCAATAAGGCCTACTTAGGGGAGACTTATAAATATTTAAAAGGAAGGTTTAGTTCTGTTGAAAAGAGTTATTTTGACAGGTCGAATCTGCAGTTTAAAACTACACAGCCAGGCTACAGAGGGTAGGCCTACAGTCATGTTTACACCGTCACTGTTGTGGATGGCACAATGGGTGCTACAGTTCATTTGTGACACTGACTTATAGGCCCTTAGTACACTTTGGGACCATATACTAGGGTCTTATAGGTAAGTTAAATATACCATTTAGGAGTATCCCAGTTTTACCATGTTAAAAGGAGGAACACAAGCATGTTATCTTTGTTTAGCAGGGGTAAAGTGCACAGAGTTCTACATCCGTCAAAAATATAGGGTCCAGCAAAAGGAGAACAATACTAAGTGACCACTTAGAAAGGCAGGTTTCCTACATAGGCCACCCCATCCAAAAGCTAGGGTAGATAATCAATCTATGATCAGGGCCACTGGAATTATGTGATTCTGGGGACACAGCTTTTTTTTGCATAATTAAGGATTTGCTGCATTTGCCACATAATCACTCATCTGCTGCATAATCTGCAGATTTTAACAAAAAAATATTCTATCTCAGACGGATCAAAAGTTACTAAAATGTGGCAATATGTGTTTGTGCATATTGGAAGCCCTTTGCAAATGTTAACTGGTCATCTTTCAGTTGCTTATTTATGTATTTGGTTGTTAAACTGGTACTAATGGGGTGAATGTTTTTGCAGGCATTATTAACGTGTACAAATTACAAATCAATGAAGTAATACTATAAACAAAGTGCCGTATTATGCAGCATAATTTGCTTTGTCAACCCTGCCACATAATTTGTTGCTCATCTGCTGCATAATTCCAGTGGCCCTACCCTTCATCGACTTCTATGGTCAGGCAATAGAACATGGACAATTGGACACTTCTGAAGTGGCACTTGTCTGTTCTAAACACCTCTGAACCTACCTGCATGCCTCTTTGAACCACTGTTCTTTCTCTTAAGCCTGCCCATGGGGAATCCTTCGCCTAACCTGCAGACCTAACCTGTGAGTCAACTGCCATAGCTTGCTCACAGATGCATCACAGTAGGCAGACAGTACCACCATGGCCACAAGGTTACAGGGTCCATTCTGCCCCCAAGTTCAGTCTTCGTTCCTCAACCCAGGACAAACCCTACCCACTACACTGCCAACCAACAGAGAACACTAACAGCTGTCAGCAGCCAGGCCACTGGCCATCCACTGCCCGTTGGAGGTTTCAGCCTGGGACCTTGGGCAGGCCTCACATCCAGACGAAATGCTGGTAAGGAGGCCCCCACTTGCTCCTGAGGTCTATCTGGTCTCTTACTTCAGCAGAGGCGGACCAGCACTCTCAGGTGACAGGCTCTTTCTTTCCACTCTCTGGGGCCATAACCGGAGACTGACCTTTCAGTTTAGAGTCTGTACCCTCAAACTAAACAGGTGCCTGGCAGTCCAGGACTTTTAAAGGGGACCCACTGCCTAGTGCATCTCTGTGACAGCACAGGGAGCACTACATCCAGGTCATAAGTGGCCTAACAAGGGTCAGTCTTCTCTAAGACCAGGTAAAACCCCTAACCCACTGATACTCCCACTGTGTATGGCCTCCACCTTCTAACCCTTACTCTCCATCTGGGCCTCTGTGCTCTCCGTTTGGGAGCAGTACCCCCAGAAATCTATGTTTCTGCGGCTCCCTGGGAGGCTGTCCCTTCCAGCACTTTTCTCACCTGTCAGAGTGCATTGCCAAGGATCCAGTCAATGGGCATCTGGGCGCTGACAAA
The DNA here is from genome assembly GCA_963921515.1 of Calotriton arnoldi. Lineage (NCBI taxonomy): Eukaryota > Metazoa > Chordata > Amphibia > Caudata > Salamandridae > Calotriton > Calotriton arnoldi. The sequence goes on along the minus strand of CAWUFW010003837.1, from coordinate 305,005 downwards.
GACTCTCCTCTGAGCCTGTACCCCCTTCCATTCTAAGGATATCAGGACCATAGGATGGAAGACGTCCTGTCCATGGGCCTGGGTTACCCTACAGATTTGTCCAGGCAGATACTGTCCTGGGAAACCAGCCTGTCTACCACTACAGTCTGGTTGACACAAGTATTCCACAGAGCAGTGACAGGGGCCCTAATCACTCTGAACTCCTGAAAGTGACAACAACCCCCTTAAGTATAACCAACTTACCTTCTTGGTCCACCTCCCAACTAAGAGACACTTGGACATGGTCTACTCTCTCTTCCTGGGGTCAACCTCCCCCTAAGGCCGCATTGGCCACCCCTGTGGAGTGCCCACGTGTGGGTGGTTTCCTTGGACATGCAGAGTCTCCTCGTGTGTGTCCTGACTAGTAACAGTCAGGGAACTATGGGCCTGATGTATGAAATTTTCATTCGCAAAAAGTGGTTGCAACTTGCGTGCTGACTTTCTGTGAATGGGAACAAATTTTGAGAACCGACCTCTGTACTAATAGGTCAGTTCCCAAAATTCAGAATCATAGTGGGTTGCAATCCGATCTACCTCATCAATAATCATGAAGTATTGCACTAATTGTAACTCTCTATGATTGTGTTTGTGATCACATTTTAATAAATTGCCGTACATTCTCCTTATAGGAAACAGGGCTGTATTTAAAAAGAAAAACTTTTTTAAAAGTTTGCCCTTGACCTCTCCCTACCTCTTGCGAACTTTCTTTTTGATATTCACGAAGAGACCTTTTCCCTTTTGTGAATGTGTTACTACCCCAACTCGAGAGTCAGTAACTTTTCAATATTTTGCAACTGCATTATAGTGGCAAAATACCATAATGAATCGCTATTTGGAAAGGATGCCCCAAACATGAACCTTACATATAGCAATTTGTTATGCCTTTCTAAACCCATTTTGCAATTCAGTGATATGGTAATCAGTTGCAAAATGGGTTTAGTAGATTAAAAGAAACATTTTGAGGCCTCAATCCCTGTGATTTTGCAAATTGCAGGCTTTGTAACCACAAAATGGCTTAATTCATCAGGCCCCTTTTTACCAAAACTGCTTAACTATAAATGCGGATTTCAAGGAAACAATCTTACAAGTGGTATGATAAACATACCTCCTGAACAGAGGTGCAGTAAAAACACTCATACTTTGACCTCTAACACCTCCACACTGGGTCTTTCTTGTCCTAACAGGATGGGGCAGACGGACACCTCATATAACCTCTGGCCTAGGTTGCTGCTCAGAGACCATACACCCAAAGTAGAGATGTCCACAACTCCTTGTCCTTACTGACACAAGAGAAATAGTCACGAGGGTACTGAGGGATCTCCTGCTGTACATTAGTGTCTAATGCCCCCTTTATTGTGGGGCCTTTTATAATCAACACTTTGAGCTGATCACCTCTTCATCTTCTCCCTCCCTGGGTCTTCATCTGGAGTGCTTAGGTTGTGCCGGTGACTGCAGGTGGGGGCACTGGCTTTCTTTTTAGGAGAAATAATCAATAGAGAATGGATCACTTGTCCTGTTTTATAACCAGGGTCTTGGGTTCTTAGCGTCTAAAAAACCCTCATTCACGTCAAAGACATCGGAGCGGTATATCTTGATTTTCCGCTTCAGTAGTTACCTGAAAAGCATCATCATAGGGTCTTCATTATGCTTTCCCCCACCTGGAGGGAGACCAACTGGTGTTTTCAGTAGTGATCAGAGACAGTGGAGGTGAGAGTGAAGTGAGTTTAAAATTACCTACATCTCTCAACTTTGGTTTTATTCTGTTGGAGATGGGGCAAGGTTAAAAAGGAAGGTGGTGCGTGAATAGAAGGGCTACTGTTCTATAGCACCTACTTTAAAAACGTGAGTGGTCGACATGTTTCAGCCCCTTCGGTGGCCAGTCAGGTTGGAGGGCTTTCTTCAGGACCGTTAGGAGGCACGTAACTTTTCGTGATGTGCGCAGGTAAGCTGTGCACTTACTCTTCTTCTCAGTGAGCCTATTAGGACACTGGATGGTTACGGGTCAGTGGTACCTATAACTTGTTTATATGGCCTATTCGGCTCCTTTCAGGGACGAGCGGAGTAGACTTCACTCTAGCTCGAGGAGTCTTCTTCTTGACTTGTGCTCGCTCCGTCTACTGTGCCCCGGTCACAGGGGTCCAGGACTTATTTTAAACCATCAGACTTGACTGAGAGAAAGAGTGAGAATAATAGAAAATGGAGAAAAAGGTGGAAGAGTAAGAGAAGAAAACAGTGATGAAAGAAAATTGATGAAAAAGAACTTGAAAGGGTGAGGTAAAGAGAGTAGAAGTGCTCAGTGGTTTGAAACCCCTTAGTACCCGTTCAAGGCACTGTCCCAGCCCATCCCGTCCCCTCTTTTGGTTTGCCTCATTGTCCCAGTCCATCCCTCCCCCTCTCTTGATTTGCCTCATCGTCCCAGTCTATCCCGTCCCCTCTCTTGATTTGCCTCATCGTCCCAGTCTATCCCGTACCCTCTCTTGATTTGCTTCATTGTCCCAATCCATCCCCCCCACTTGATTTGCCTCATTGTCCCAGTCCATCCCTTCCCCTCTCTTCATTTGCCTTATCGTCCCAGTCCATCCTGTCCCCTCTCTTGGCTTGCCTCATCCTCCCATTCCATTCTGTCCCCTCTCTTGATTTGCCTCATTGTCCCAGTCTTTTCCGTCCCCTCTCTTGGTTTCCCTCATTGTCCCAGTCCATCCCTCCCCCTCTCTTGATTTGCCTCATCCTCCCAGACCATCCCTCCCCCTCTCTTGGCTTGCCTCATCGTCCCAGTCCATCCCTCCCCCTCTCTTGGTTTGCCTTCATCGTCTCAGTCCATTGCGTCCCCTCTCTTGGTTTGATTCATCATCCCAGTCCATCCCTCCCCCTCTCTTGGTTTGATTTATCATCCCAGTCCATCCCGCCCCTCTCTTGGTTTGATTCATCATCCCAGTCCATCCCGTCCCCTCTCCTGGTTTGCCTCATCGTCCCAGTCCATCCCTCACCCTCTCTTGGTTTGCTTCATCATTCCAGCCCATCCCTCCCCCTATCTTGGTTTGCCTCATCGTACCAGTCCATCCCTCCCACACTCTTGGTTTGCTTCATCGTCCTAGTCCATCCCTCCCCCTCTATTGATTTGCCTTGGCATCCCAGTCCATCCCATCCCCTCTCTTTGTTTCCTTCATCGCCCCAGTCCATCCCGCCCCATCTCTTGGTTTGCCTCATCATCTCAGTCCATTCTGTCCCTTCTCTTGGTTTGCCTCATCGTCCCAGTCCATCTCGTCCCCTCTGTTGGCTTGCCTCAGCATCCCAATCCATCTCGTCCCCTCTCTTGGTTTGCCTCATCCTCCCTTTCCATCCTGTCCCCTCTTTTTGTTTGCCTCCTTGTCCCAGTCCATCATGCCTCCTCTTTTGGTTTGACTCATCGCCCCAGTCCATCCCGCCCCATCTCTTGGTTTGCCTCATCGTCTCAGTCCATTCTGTCCCCTCTCTTGGTTTGCCTCATCGTCCCAGTCCATCTCGTCCCCTCTGTTGGCTTGCCTCAGCATCCCAATCCATCTCGTCCCCTCTCTTGGTTTGCCTCATCATCTCGTTCCATCCCCCCTCCTTCTTTGGTTTGACTCATCGTCCCAGTCCATCCCGTCCCTTCTCTTGGTTTGCCTCATCATCTCAGTCCATCGTGTCCCCTCTCTTAGTTTTCCTCATCGTCCCAGTCCATTCCGTCCCCTCTCTTGGTTTGCCTCCTCGTCCCAGTCCATCCCATCCCCTTTCTTGGTTTGCCTCGTCATCCTAGTCCATCCCTACCCCTCTCCTGGTTTGCCTTATCATCCCAGTCTATTCCTCCCCTCTTGGTTTGCTTCATCATCCCAGTCCATCCCTCCCCTCTCTTGGTTTGCCTCATCATCGCAGTTCATCCCTCCCCCTTTCTTGGTTAGCCTCACCAACTCAGTCTAGCCATCCCCCTCTCTTGGTTTACCTCATCATCCCATTCCATCCCTCCCCTCTCTTGGTTTGCCTCATCGTCCCATTCCATCGCGCCCCCTCTCTCGGTTTTCCTCATCGTCCCAGTCTATCCCGTCCCCTCTCTTAGTTTGCCTCATCAACCCAGTCCATCCCTCCCCTTTCTTAGTTTGCCTCATCATCTCGTTCCATCCCCCCCTTCTTGGTTTGCCTCATCGTCCCAGTCCATCCCTCCCCCTCTCTTAGTTGCCTCATTGTCCCAATCCATTCCTCCCCCTCTGTTGGTTTGCGTCTCATCATGCCTGCCCTTCGCCGTCTCAGGGTTTCCTCCGCCACTTGGATATCTCCAGTCTTCCTTACAACTGTCTTCAGGCTCAACACTGGAAACCACTTATCAAAAGTGACCATGTGCGATGGTTGAATTCCCAATTTGAGCCTGGATTTTCAAACATTTCCCACAGCTCAGCACAGAAAGTGAAGTTGCTGCACTGTGCATTGCATGAAAGGGAGAAAGCAGAACTGGGCCATATTATCAAAGAAATGGTACATTTCTGCTCTCTCCATGTGCTCGCGCACTTTGAGTTGCTTAGTCCCAACGCCAGCACCATTGCGCCATAGTGCCAGGGTGCCTGTGTTATAGTCAGGATAGTTTTCATGCAGGAAGGGATACCTTTCTGCACCAAAACTATCCTTGGAGACTCTTTACTCTTTGTGTGCTACAGACTGCAGCACACTTGTAAAGGGTAAATAACAAGGAGAAATAAAGATAGTTCTTCTTGTTACACAAGCCTCAGGCAGACAAACCATTTTGGGGCCAACCCATTTCTACAACTTTTTGTAAATATGGGTTTGCGTCAAAATCCATGGATGGATGCATGGGAAGGCCCATGCACCACCCATGGAACACCTACCTGGTGCAGAGTAATGCAAGCCAGCCCCATCCCATGCATGTTGGTTTGCTTTTTTGTTTTTAATGAAGCAACGCAAATCAACATTTGTTGTTGCTTTGAAAATACCAAGATTGATTTCGCTTCATGTCTGTGTCAAAAAATGACGCAAACCCTACACAAAATCTTTGTAAATCTGGGACGTTTCCCAATTCCCTATAATTTCGTGAAGGTGTCTGTATTTAATGCAAAATTGCAGTTAGTGAGCTGGGAACACTGAATAGTCTAATTGTTCATTCCCAGTTGCAAGGGTGTGATGAAACACTCGCTATACCAGCTTAAGCGGGGTGCTACTGAAGCAGATTAAATTGTTTTATGGTACTTCCTAACATTTATCTATGGCTTGCCAGTCAACGCACGTCACAAGTTAAAACTAATAAACTCCGCAAAAAAAAGCTATAACAACACAGCTGTGGGATGGGGACCAAATTAAAACCTTTTTACAAGCAGCCTAAAACAGTGACAGAGAGAAAGACAAACTATTAAAATGACAAAGAAAAAAATGTTAGAGGTCATTGGATTAAGACAAGAAAGCAAGTAAAATGCAAATATGGAAGGAAGGAAAAAGGAAGCATGAAGGTACGAGGGCACAAATGAACACAGGAAGCAAGGAAAAAAGGTGCAAAAGAAGAAAATGGAGGAAGAAAAGAAAGAATGAAGGGTGGAAGGAAGACAATGAAAGAGCAAAGAAATTGAAAAGACAAATGAAAGGAAAGAAGGAAGGAAAGCAGAAAAATTTAATGAAGAAATGTGAGATGAAAGGATGGGCAATTAAAGGAAAGATGAGGAAGAAAGAATTAATGAATGGAAGGAATACACCAAAGAAAAGATGCAAATAATTTGTGAAAGAATACCGTGAGCAGCATAGGAATACACAGATAGAAAGAAGGATAGAAAGCTAGAGAAAAGGACTGATGGAATGAGAGAAGATAAGACAGAAGGAAAGAAAGATTGAAAGAAAGAATGAAATACACATTAAAAAAATATAATGGAAAGAAGGAAAGAAAGAAGATGGAAAGGGTGAATGAAATAGCTCAATAAAGGTAAATATGTTTTTGTGGGCAAAATCCTTTAAAATTATGCTATAATATTCATAATTTTGCATACATTTCTGCAAATTTTCCCAAGGGGTACAATTCCCATGATGCTTCATAGGAAGGTTTGGGATTGCACACTTTACTTACGCATTTATTGATATATATCTGGGTCAAAGTGGGGGTATTCTATTTTTCTGGCTACTCCCTAGCCCAATGGCAATTATTCTGCACAGAAATCTGCACAACCTACAAATTAGTCAAAAGGAATTTCTAACTTTATGAAATACATCCACACCAAGTTCATATTTTTAAGAATTCAAAATGCGTGTGTTGTTTTAACAAACCTGCACGCCTACTTTCACTCCTACTTTCACCTACCCCAAATATTTACCTGTTAAACAAAATTGGGCTCAACTTGCCTGAGCGGCACCACATGACTATTCAGCACAAAGTGACAGCTCTGTTGGCCACATAGGTCCAACCAGTGGTGCCACTTCAGCAAAACAAAAAGTTTGGTAAAGTGACAGTGCATGCCCTTTCAACCCAGTGACATAACAGGAAATGACATAGCATACACTTTGACCCCAATGATGAGCAGGGGTATTTTTTAAGAAATAAGTTGGAAGCTGGAGGCTGTTGAATGTTCAGAACCATATACCTACTTTTAAAAGTCTGATTGAATTAATCACAGTGGTTCCAAAGCATTTTACAGCTGCAATTTAGGGGCAACTGCATGTTCACGCCATTCCTGTGCAACACCCACACAGCCACAGACTACAAGGTTCTCTGTACAAATAGACAATACAATACAAAATACTTTATTTAGACAGTGAAGTCTGTCAAAGTGCGTTAGTGCCAAGTAGAATTAAAATGATAGACAATGTCACAATTTTTCGAAAATGTCGGAGATTCGACAGATAACCCATAGATCATCAGCAGGTTTCCTCAATGGTGGTGCGCTTAAAAATTTAAAATGCAATTCAATAAACAAAAAATAACTTGGTAAAATAATCTTTAGTTAAAATTTCGTACAAATAGACAATAAGAAGTGTAATGTAAATAACCCTGGGCGTAGTTCGCGAAGTAGCGCTACGCGAAGCTACGCGAAGTGCACTTCGCACTACGCGAGCTACACGTAGCACAACGCGAACTGCGTAGTGCGCTGTTCGCGATGATTGCACAGTGCCGGATGCTTGTCCGCACTGTGCAATCATTGAAAACGGCATCTTGCACAGTGCGAGCTGTCTTTTACTGCCGCTCGAGTAGATTTTTACTCGAGCGGCAGCTTCTCAACGCGGACTGGTAGTTTCTCATCGCGAGCGGTCGCGAGCATACGCGACCACTCGCAATGAGAAACCTGACCTCCCCTCGTTGAGAATCTCGCCGGGAGGTTTTTTTTCCACGCTCGCGATCGGCAACTTGATTTTGCTGATCGCGAATGAGGAAAAAGTCTCGCCGGGATGTCATTTTGCTTGCTCGCGGTCGCCAACTTGACGTTGAGGACCGCGAGCAAGCAAAAAATGAGCGCTGCACTACGCTACGATACCCGTGTTTGCACTGTGCTACGTGCAATTCGCGTAGTGCGAAGTAGCGCAAACTTCGCAAACTACGCGAGCGTAGCGTAGTGCTTTGCCCAGGGTTAAATGTAAACAGCTTAAGTGTGGAAGCAAATCTCATAAAACAGTGTTGAATATGCAGCCATGGGCGTAGGAAGTATGGGGGATTGTGGGGGATGTATCCTCCCAAATTGGAATGGGGTTAACGGGGGACAAAGGGCGGGGGTGAGGCAATACAATAATTATCCCTCTCACTTCAATGATTCACAGGGCCATTAGTGTGCAAAAGCGCTACCTATCATGGCCCGAGCTTGAACTGTTGACCTACTTTCAGTTATCTGTGACCAATCTGATGAGTCAGGAGGCCACCTACGCCTTCTGGCCTTTTGTTTGTGCTGTTTACAGCTGCCCACACACTGGATGTGAGAGGACAAAGGGAGAGAGGAGGAAAAAGCAGTGTTTGCTGATTGCAGTCTTCATACTGCCATTCTGGGCCCTACCCACACCTGGCACTTTGAAGATGAGCTTTGCAGGGCAGTGAGGAAGATCTAAGGAGGGAACGGAGTCCCACTCAGTCTGATACTTACAGGCTTAGACGGAAGCTTGGTGAAACACATTATTTTTTGTTATTCTTTTTGCAGTTTTATAAAGCGCAAACTGGCCCCACAGTTATTGGAGAACTTTACATGAGCATCCGCTACATTACACAAGGACACATTAATTTTTGGAGGCGAGTCTGACAGAAGAAGAAGTTTATAATGCCCTAAAGAATCTGTCGTCGGGGAAAGCAGGGGGCCAGATCAGATCCCCTGGAATTTTATAAAACTTTTTATCATTTACTGAAACAAGATATGGTTAAAACATTTAAGCAGGCGCAAGGGGGACACTCTATACCTGAGTCATGGGCCCCGGCAGCAATAGCTGTTTTTCTAAAGAAAGGGAAATCCCGACAGGAACCTGGTTCATATAGACCTATCACCCTCATGAACAGTGATTCTAAGATATTCTCGAAAATGTTGGCCTCACGACTAAGCTCAATTATCAGCAGAGGTGATTCATCCACGACAGCACGGGTTTATACCTGGCAGGGGAACCACCGAGCATGTACGAAGGGTGATAACATTATTTGACGCTGCAGCTGTCTCAGGAGACCCTAAGGCACTGATACTCTTAGACGCTGAAAAAGCGTTTGATAGGGTCTCCTGGGACTATCTGTGGGCCACCCTTGAGCGATATGGGATAGGAAAGGAATTTATTAAAGCAATCGTGGGTTTATACAAAACCCCTGTGGCTTGTGTCAGAATAAATGGAGGTTATACGGAACCTATTCGGATCACTAAGGGCACCAGGCAGGGGTGTCCTTGCTCCCCGTTACTCTTTGCTTTATATATTGACCCACTGTTTCGAAGAATTGAAGGGAATAAAGCAATTAACCAATGATATTTCGTGAGTTGGAAACTAAAATCCTTGAATATGCGGACGACCTGGCAGTGGTCACACCCGTCCCCAGGCCGCCGCTATAGCAATTGGTAAGGAAGCTGTTGAATTCGGGGCAATTTCAGGGTATAAGCTCAACCAGCAGAAAACCCAAATGATAGCTAATTTCTTGGTTAACGTGGAGGATACATGGGTCACAAATATGGCTACATATTTATGAATAAATATCACCTCTGACCTCGAGCAAATAGTGGAGGTAAACATTGCCCCGGTAATAAGGAAAGGGAAAAATGATTTTGACAGATGGCACAAACTTCACCTCTCGATTGTAGGCAGGTGTAATGTAATGAAGATGTTATTTCTTCCTAAGGTACTGTATTTGTTTAGGGCTATCCCCCTCGAGTTTGTGGGAAGTTGGTTCAAAGAGATGGAAAACCTGCTTAACAGGTTTATTTGGTCAAAAGGTAAGACTAGAAGGGCGTTAAAATTTATGACATTGGCAAGGGAGAGAGGAGGATGGGGGTTCCCGATATAAAATTGTACTACTGGGCTGCCGCTCTACAATATATGCGGGTGTTACTGGGTGGACAAAGGGAAGAGCAGGGGAACCCATTCAGGATGGAAGACGTATACGAACTATTGATAGGCGACACCTCTCAGGGGTGCTTTTGAACTACAATGAGCCAAGTTATTATAAAAGGTTCAATTTAAAATTCTGCAGGCCGCATTTAAGATTTTGATTGCCATTAAGAGAAAAACTGGGCTTGGCAGGCTGAATTATTATACACAGCTTTATAAAAATCCAACAATCCCAGAGATTTTTACGGACAATATTATGTTAAGATGGGAGGCTGCAGGTATTTGTGTGATAGGAGACTTGCTAGATGCATCAGGGATATTATCATTTAGTGAAATTCAAGGCAGACATGGGATACCTACTAGGGATTTTTTCAAATATTTACAAATTCGGAGTTATTTAATGCAGAAGAAGGGAGGTACAAGGGGCTTCAACAATAATAGTGTTGTGGATGCGGTTCGGTGTGAGGAAGGGTGCACTATTAGCCAAATTTACTCGAAACTTACGTTGCTTACCCAAGAAGATCTCGAGAGATATGGGTCTAAATGGGTACAGAAGCTGGGTATAACACAGGATATTTATTTAGATTCATTGGAATCCGGTAGGATTGTGCTCCTTTCTGCAGGCTTGCAGGCTCAACACTATAAAACTCTGTTTATGTTATATTACACCCCGGCTAGAATTGCGCAATGGGGCGGGCAGGATGGGATAACATGCCCCCGGTGTAATAGCACTGATGCTAACATAGTGCATATGTTCGCGACCTGTCCCCTGCTATGTGCCTGGCTAGGTGAAATAGAAAAATTCTTGAAGATTTCCTTGAATATAAAAATAAATCTCACCGCACAGTTAATATTGATGGGAGTCAGTAACGATGAGGCTTCGGAAGATCACCGTTATTTCCTTTTTCTAGCCATGACAGTGATTAGAATTTGTATTGCTGCAGCTTGGTTGGATCCCCTGGCACCCGGGTTCCCGCAATGGCTAGGGAGGTTATTAGCCACCTACAATCTAGAAAAAGGAATATATGAAAATAAGGGTCTGAGAGCAAGAAGATTGGGTAAAAACATCTGGGCTCCCATCATAAGATGGAAAGAAGGAAACTAAGCGTATATAGTATATTATTGGCATCTTTGCAGAATATTTTGTAGACAGACGTTTAATACACCAGGCCGCTTGCAAATGCCTCCTGTAATATTGAGTCCCGTATTTTGCAATCTGATTAGTTACAATCTTTTTTTTTTTTTGCTGTTCTCTTTTGTCTTCTTCTCTCTTTTGTCCTGTCGGTGCTTTCTGTTGTCTTATTTTTCCAAATGTTCAATCCTAAAATTGTAATCAAATTTGGTAGGCACAGGAGATTACATGGTTTGTCCAGAATCACAGCATGTTGAGCCGAGACTTGAACCCAGTTCCCCAAATCCAAAGTCGGCAGCTCTGAACGTAACGCCACATCCTCTCTCCAATATTTGCTTAGGATCACACCATTTGGTGAAACAGGCAAGCCGAGATTGAGCCCAGATTTTTCCTTTTCACACTGCACAATTCAGCACAATTCCGACTTCTATGCCTAATGATTTTTACAATAATAATGAACGATTAGATTACAGCGTGGGAGACAGGGAGAAGTCACGTCTTAATTTGGGTAGTATTAACTAGTGTTATTATTTGTGTTGTTTTTGTTGCATACTTGAGCATATTGAAGTATATTATGATATTTTCTGTTTTTAATATTCTCGTTTGACTTGTATCATAATTTGTTTGATTAATTTTCAAGTTTTATGACTGCAAGCAGAAAAGGAATCGACTAATCGTTACACATCAGGGTACATTGTTGCTAGTCGAGCAAGGCATCCGCAATACAGTGTTCGTATCAATGCATCTGCATAAATCTCCACACATCTCACAATGTTACAGGTAAATACAGTGAGTGCAGTCCAAGCCCGTAAGAGTGAGTGCAAAAGGCCCTAAATAGCAAGGTACGGTTTGACCCTCACAGTAGTTAGATTGTGTATTGCACTCTGTCAGCGCTCTGTGTACTGGCAGCACATATATCACAGGCATAGAATGCTTACTCTCATTTATGAGTTGGGCTAGGGAGGTTGATGGCTCAACACCGTCATCTTCAGCAGCATGGAATAAAAAGGTACATAGTGGGTCCCAGATATCTTTGGGTCTCGGAGAAGGGGGCTGTTTTTCCACAAATATTCAGCTCCTTGTGTTACAGAGGGTAAGATCTCTTAGCCTATCATCTGACTTGTATCATAATTGATTCTTCATGAACAAGGAATCAATTAATATTCCATTTCAGACAGCACCCCTCCATGTGGTGTAGGTGTGGTAGACGGTGCACATGCCCGGGAAATGGGGAAGTGATGTTCAGTGTGCAGGTTTACCTAGCTTTGCACAGTGTTATAACTTTCAGTATACAATTCTTAATAAAGACAGTGACACCAAGAGCTTCTTAAGTGTAAATGCCCCACAGTTTTACTGATGTGGGGCTGTGGGCCCAAGATCGCACAGAAGAGTAGAACTGCGGTCTCAGAAAACAGTTTACAATTGTTGTATCCAATCACTTTTAACATCTCCAGTGTGGTTATAATTCGCATGATTTGACCAAAATCTGGTGGCCTTGTACGTACTGTTTCGAAGGGGTCTGTGTACAGTTGGTAAAGCTATCCTGCTGGGGAACTTGAATGGGCGAGAGTCTTAAAACGAAGAAGTAAAAGCAAGGAGGGTATTTTAAGCACAAGGCAGTTTTCTCCCATATGATGTAACACCGAAAAGGCTTGAGTGTGTGATTTCAGTGTTAGGTAGATGAAACCAGTGGGGGACACCTGTCTTCTAATCTCCCCCATCACACCACAGGTAGCCTACTGAGAAAGTTACAGTTTCCTTAGTAGCTGTAATATATACTTTATCTCTCAAATGGAAGGCATTAATAAAGAGATAGAACTTGTAATTGATTGATCTTACACGACTGTGTGACCTCCCCATCAAAGCTTTCTGCACACCCCACATATTTCCCATTTGGAAATGCAAAAGCAGACATGGAGGTCGGCTGTCCTTTGCAGGGTCCATTTGTTCATTCACAGCCATTCTAAAACCAGTCAGTGTGCAAATTGCACATTCTGCGACTGATAGTAAGTACAGCTGGTTCTTATTCCTTGGTTATCTGGCTTGAAAGCAGAGGCTGGTGTTCAGGTTGCCAACTAAGGCAAAACACTCTTCCTGTCCCATAGGCTAGAGACCAAGATTGTAAATGAAGCCATCACTTGATTGGAGCTGCACTCGAGTTCAAACATGACCTGCACAACCTGTTCTGTCCTGAGTACAAGATACTGCATGTGGTCCATCTCTCTCCAGCTGAAATGCATTCCTGTGTTTTAATTGCTCTGTTTCTCATGCTTAAAATTTTGTAATCCTGCAGTATTGTTCTGGCTCTGGCATGCTAAATCAGTCAGACTTTGTGCTAAAAGTTATACAGTTTATTTCTTGATTGTTTCCCAATTCTATTTGTATGGAAGACAACGGATAAAATATCCCCGCTGCATCCAATAGTTTTTTTACTATTGCCATGTGAAAATGCTGCATTGCTCACCAACCTCCCATGCCATATAAATAGCATCAATAATATAACAATGCAAATTGGGTTTCACAGAATAGTGCTGCAGGTTTATATAGAAGAGGTGCCCATCACCCTCCAACTGTGCCACTCATCTCTATATAGCCTTTCTCTCACATATCTTTTTATAGAGCTGCTCATCCTAGTATAGGGAGTCAGAGTGCTTTACATCACACACACATTAAACAGAAGCAATGTATTATACAAGTGTGTAAATCAATGTACAGGAAATGCTACAGAAGACAAGTTACAAGTTTCTTTATTTTTTCATGATTAATCAAAATCATTGCAAATGTTTAAATGAACGCATAAGATCATTACCAATTAAAAACAAGCATTGGCATAGCCAATAGGTCTCGCTTTTGGGACCTTATAAGTATTTAGTTATGCAGCACAATATCCTTGGAGCAACAACATTAACTGTTGCATGGTTAAACACTTATAAGGCCCCAAAGGCGTAGACCTATTGGCTATGCCAATGATTTTTTTTTTTTTTTAAAGGACAAGCAGTGCTATCAGGCTCCGGCTGCCACTTAGAGGTAGAGAGAGAGGTGTGTAGAGAGAGAGAGGGTGTGTAGAGAGAGGTAGAGAGAGAGCGAGAGAGAGGTAGAGAAGGGAGTGGAGAGAGAGGTAGAGAGAGAGGTAGAGAGAGAGAGGGTGGAGAGAGAGGTAGAGAGGTAGAGGCAGAGGCGAGAGGTAGGGGTGGAGGGAGGGAGGTAGAGGTAGGAATGTAGAGAGAGAGAGGTAGAGAGAGGGGTAGAGAAAGAGGTAGAGAGGTAGAGGTGAGGCATGGGAGAGGTGAGAGTGAGGGTAGAGAGAGGTAGAAAGAGGTAGGGAGAGAGGTAGGGAGGAGAGAGAGAGAGAGGTAGAGAGGGGAGAGAGGTAGAGGGAGAGGAGAGAGGGAGAGAGAGGAGAGAGGTAGAGAGAGAGAGGGTGAGAGAGAGAGAGGTAGGGAGAGAGAGAGCGAGAGAGAGAGAGAGAGAGAGGGTGGAGGAAGAGAGAGAGAGAGAGAGAGAGGTAGAG